>OMLP01035141.1:7792-25522 GCA_900302685.1 Spondyliosoma cantharus
TGCGTAATATTATGTAATTCATTTTCAAACAAATGCAGCAGTGAAATGTCCCTTCAGGATTAAACAGTGGAAATCCCGTACTGCCAAGAATTCTGGGATTGTGCTTCGAACGAGTTTTTTTGAAGCGACTGCCAAAATAACTACGATGTCGGCTATTTTTCCACTCTGTCCTCCATCAGATTGTTCTGCTGATCATTCCTATTAACTCACAGCTGAAACGCTCTCTCTTTCTTAGTTTTCTTTACATTTCATGCACACTAGTGCACCTTAGGTATCCATTTGGCTTTGTTTAAGAGTGGTGTGGTTCCCAATCGAGGGGGGTCCCGAGCCGAATCCTAAGGGTCACAATCAAGACCTGAGAGATGAGAAAGAAAAGGAATATATTTATGTTTTTTCTTACCTCTTTACAATCTTTGCTTTTGCTTGCTTTTGTGAAATACTTTCATCTTCTCAGGCCTTTTAAAACCCCAAAGACACAATCAAAATTAAGATCACAAGCTGCATGAGCGGTTACATGTACATGTTTCTTTATAAGAGGCCAAAAAGGCTATGATCCACTGCTTAGAGGGGCAATATGTAAGAATTGGCAAACTCTTGAATTCATACTCAAAACAAATGAAGGAGGGGGGGGTAGCATATCATCAGAGTAACTGCTAACTGAAGCTGCCATTAGCTCATTTAGCCATGCACCTAGCCGGTCTAGCTGGTTAGCATGTTAGCTTCAGTAGATATCACTTCAATGCAGTACATAGATGTCTTAATGTCAAAACTCTTCTTTTTTCATATTCCATTATACATTTTGGGTACAATTTCATTTTTAACTAACATTTTTTGATATTTGTTTTACTTTAAAACAACTATAATTGATATTCTATATTGAACTTGGAGAGAATTCTGAATGTGTAGCTCCCTTCTTCAGCTTAATAGAGCTTCACTGCTTCGTCATTGTTTAGCTGCCCGGTCCACAACTTTACCGTTTCGGTTCACTCTTATCACTCTCAGCATAGCTTTCGACTGCAGCAGGCAGCTGTTACACAAAGCTCGAAAAAGCCACAGCACAGCAGCAAACAGCAGACACAACATAGTGTTTGTCGTTCATTTAGCAGCTAACGAACCAGATGTTTTCCTCAGCAGACGGTAGGACATAAAAAACGAGCTAAAAGAGAGTGAATATTGGTTTAGAATTCATCAGGTGGCCAGAGACTAAACTCCTGCAGAATGTAAATAGGGAAAATTTGCCAAATCAAGTCAAAGATATAATATGTAACATTTCCACATTAAAATGTCTTGACCTTTGTTCTATATTTTGTTGAGTTGTGTATCTGCAAACTGTTTCCAACAATTTTCACTCCTGCGTTTCATTTGGTCGCCCGTTGCTGTAACTTCCAGGGACAAAAGGTGACACCAGATAGATTTTCATCTGCATAACTCCAACACTACTTCATGACATCAACAAATTACTTTGTTACCAGGTTTACAACGTCATGTTTGTGCAGCCACACATTGTTTCAAATTTACAGGAACTTACTAAAAATTGTAGGGAGTATCCAAAAGTTTTCAGTTATATCATCAATGCCTGTTTACATTCATCAAATGATGAACAAGACAGGTAGAATAGTTCAATATGGTGGAATGATGTAGCCATGCCATGAAATTAAGTCTCGTTATGAACATTTTATTCAGCGATCCAAATATGAAACCATCAAACAGGGTGGAATAAAGCAACAAAGAACATTGGATATGTGGTTAGGCAGGAAAAAAATGTAAATTAGAAAATGTACTGCCCATGAATGTAGCTACAGCGCTAAAGGCACACTGTAACACAGTAAGAATCATCATCATTAGAAAGTGTACTCCTGTGCTCAAGATGTTGAGCACATGAGCAGATGAACATCGAGTCTTGTCCTGTCTCTCGGCAGAGCTACTTCATGCATACAGACAGAATGCATATGGAAGAGGTTGTGTGCATGTTATGATCCCCTGTTCTCTTTTTACAGGTAGTCTGAGTCGTTGTGTTACATAAGAGAACCCACCTCAGCGGTAAAAAACAGTACTGAGTACTGTTGACTTTCCACTGGCTGTAAAACAGACAGGTTAACTAGGCAGCAGGATTGATCTTGTGGGACCAAACACAGATGTGAGCTGCAGGCTGCTCCTCAGGGTAACACGGTTCAGTGCTGTTGGTATTCATATGAAATGTTTTGTAACGGAGGGCAGTCACAGCACACGATAAGGAAAAGGGACAAATGAACAGGACAGTGGAGAAGGACTGAGAGAAATTCCCATAAATCTGACCAATGGCCTTTAGCCCCTGAGAGACTAAAATGCATTTCTGCACATTAACTGTAACTGTTTCCCTGCTCCGCTCAGCACAGAATCAGACCGAGTCCCAGACGTATCACATGGAGACAGTTGGAACACAGGTGGACCACATGCTTAGTGTAAAGAGAGAAAAGGAAAGCCGGAGGGGAGGGTTTCAACAATAAAACTAAAAAGGTTTATAGACTATAATGTGTCCAGTCAAATAAAAATTCATGGCTTTTATGTTCAGCCATGCTGCAGCATGGCTTCAGGGGGGATGGCAGTGTTTGTCAATCTGTCTATTCACTTTGGTCCAACAACTACTGGATGAGCTGCTATGAAATTGAAGTTTTCCCATAGCGCCAACATGAGGTTGACATTATTGTTGGATCAAGTGTGATGATTTGATACAGATTTCCATTGTGCCCTGAAAAATGAATCCCAGTGGCACCATGAGGTTGACATTCGAGTGCCTGAGTAAAACACTGCATGGACTGGCATGAAATTTGGTTGAGACGTTCATGTTCTCCTTTTAAGTGCAAATTAGCCAATCTTAGCATGCTAACACAACGGGCTAAGGTGGTAAATATGGTCAACATATATCTCTACATTCCACAAGCTCTCTTAGCTTTTTTATTTTTAATTAATACATATATAAACAAGTCTGTTAAATGTTACAATCATGTAAACATGAGCAAATAACTGCCACAGTCCTAAAAGGCTACCCAGTGAGTCAGTTACTCCTTAATGCTGTAGTTGTGTGCTTTATGCTAACGTTAGCCATGGATCTGTTGTTGCCCCAGCAGTTCTGTACCTTGGCTCAGGGGCTGTGTGCTTTGTGCTTCTTGAGTTAGATGCTGGCTCAGGGGCTCTGTAGTATGAACGCAGCACATGGTTATCATCGTTAGCTCATGTCTCACATGTCAGAAAACACCAACATTTTCATAACAATCGTCAACAGCAAGCGCGGCTATTGTGAGTACTCACTGCTGTCAAGCTAGCATGTTAATAGTGGGAAATTTGGGCTGCACTTTCACTTACACCTGTGCACCCTCACTCATAGCTCTGCCACCAAGCCTCCGCTCTCCTAAAATTGTATTTTGGGAATTGAGACGTCCTTCAGGATGGTGATGAGGAAGCACAAAATAGAGATATGAGAAGATCCTTGGCTCAACATCAGCTCTTTATCTTTGGCATTGTGACCATGATGCCATGCATGTGTTCGCATTTACCATGAAGCGCCAAAATGGCTGGTGCTAGCCACTAGCATGGCTGTGTCTGAAACCACTCTTGTTCACTCCATTCTTACACCCTATGAAGACAATCAATAATTTACAGCAGTTTTGGACACTTGTGACTCCACTATTATGTGTCATCACTGACTGTAGAGTCACCAGACAAAATTTGATGCATTGCATTGTGGGATTAGCAGAAAGTAATACGTATGGCAAGTTTTTTGCAATATGCACTAGATCCATTTGCAGACTGGCAACACAGTGCACCCAGTAGTGAATTTCTACATGTAGGCATGCTATCATGTGGGGTCATATGGGTTTGGTAGGAAGAAAGGAAGAGCCACATCACGTGCCCATTTGTAACCAGACTGCCAAGCCTGTCCTCCTGTGCCAGACATCCTGTCCAGCTGTGTGGAGCCGGGAGAAGGGTAGCAGTGTGTGAACCAGGCTGCCATGCTGTTCAACCTGTTCGGTGAATGTTGGCGTGAGATTCCCAGATTCCCGCAACCCTCACTCTCGAACCTAAATTTCACCCCGTACCCAGGTCATAAACTGAGATTGCAGTTAATCACATGGTGGCTTAATTGTAAAACTATGAGTTACGGAGGAAGTAAACAACACAGCCAGCAGACACATAAAGAGATGCTGTCCAGTCAAAACAACCTGCAGAGACATACCTACTGCTGGGACGCACTGAAAGAATGTTCTACAGGAAAAAACAAACATCAGATTGTGTATTTTTCCACTGATGCTGTGTGATTTTCACATTGTTTGTCGCCTTCAGCTCACCTCACCAAGAAGAAGACACACGTGGACCATCACACACACTCTGCACGCCCCTCTGATTATTTCCCTCCCTGCCACTCTCCTCGTCCCCTCCCACTCTCCGACAGTAAACTGTATAAATATCCTACTCTCAGCATTGCTGGGATTCAGAAACTGACCTGCGCTGACCAGGGATACCCAGGTGAGAAGACGCTAGCTACAGAAAGAGAGAAAGAATATATATATATATCAGGCGGAGACACTCTCTACTGCACAGAGGATAAACAGTTGCATCCCTGCAGATTTTCACAAACCAGAATCGATCGTAACATGTGGCTCCAGGTGTGTTTCTTGTGTCTCTCCTGCTTGACTGTGCCCAGCCAAAGCCAGGCCCCAGCCTCTCTACGCCGCGCCAATGACCCCACCGGGCGCTGCCACTACACCTTCACCGTGGCCAGTCCAGAGGAGTCCAGCTGCACCGGAGGCAGCCCGAATCCAGAGACGGATGGAGTTCTGTCCCGACTGACTCTGCTGGAGGCTTTGGTCAGCAGGCTCATAGCGGGAGAGGATGGAGGAGCCGGGGCTGGCGTCGGAGCCAACGGTGAAGAAGCTCTCCAGGAGGCTTACACACAGGTTACAGGGGAGAGAAACCAGCTGCAGCAGGACAAGGAGAGTCTGAACAGGCAGGTCCTGGAGCTGCAGAAGAGGCTGGACGAGCTGAGTCAGGAGGCAGAGAGCCTCAGGCAGAGACCCTGCAAGCAGGCGCACACCTCAGGGGGAACGCAGCGTGAAAATAGACCTGCCAGTGGTATGTAGATCAGTGAGAAGGAAAACACACACAAATCAAAACCACTAAAAATGTGCTGGGGCATTCAACAAGTACTCCTCTGTGGAAGCTGACAGGGAAATAAAGATATTTTTTCTGTAAATGTTTGCTGCCCTCCTGCAATTATTTTGATAAATGTCTTTGTGGTGGACTCAGGCTATGAAAAGTCTCCCGGGACAACAGGTCAGGTTGCAGTTAGCTGTCCCAGGTTGAGTAAGGGGATAGGAATTTACAGCACAGACTCTTCTTTTACGGCTTCGTCACTCATGCGTGTCTGTTTATGTACATGTGATCATTTTCAGGAGCGTGACAGCAGGGTTATAGAAGAAACCTGCTGTGCTCGGAGGCACATAAATGAGACACTTAGACTTTGATGTTGTCTGTGTGTAGCGTACTAGTGGTATATGCAAAAAATGTTATTTGTTTTTTCTCTCAAAGACCCTGCATATGATTTGGAGAATGGTGCGTACCAGGAGATGAAGGCTGAGGTTACAGAGGTTCCAGCATCCCACCTCCTTCCTGAAGGGAATCACAACTTCACAGGTAAAGTTTGGGGTTTTAGTGATGCTGATGGAGCTGCTCTTATTGGCCAAATACCATGAAGTTTAAATCTCTTCTTCTTTCCTCTCCAGGCTGTGGAGAGCTTCAGTCAGTGGGAGATCCTGTGGTGCACAGGAAGGCTGACAGTATCACAGGAAAGTATGGGGTCTGGCTGCAGGATCCCGAGCCCCAGACCCCTAATTACACCAACAGGACAGTGTGGCGCATTGACACAGTAGGTAAAGATGTCCGTCAGCTCTTCGCGTATGAAGATATGGATCAGTTTGCCAAGGGCTTCCCCATGAAAGTCCTAGTCCTGCCAGAGCCTGTGGAGAGCACAGGGGCCACCATGTACCGCGGCTCCCTCTACTACCAGCGCAAACGCAGTCGTACCCTGATCCGTTACGACCTGGCATCAGAAAGCCTGGCCTCACGCCTTGACTTGCCTCACGCCGGCTACCACGGCCAACACCCTTACGCCTGGGGCGGCTACACCGACATCGACCTGGCGGCAGACGAGCAGGGCCTGTGGGCTATCTACAGCACGAGCAAGGCCAAGGGCGCAATCGTGATCTCCCAGCTGGACCCTGAGAGCCTGAAAGTGATGAAGAGCTGGGAGACCAACATCAGGAAGAACACAGTGGCCAATGCTTTCATGGTGTGCGGACGTCTGTACACAGTGGCCAGCTACACCGCGCCCAACACCACCGTCAACTATATGTTTGACATGGCCACTGGCGTGGGGCGGGCTGTCGCCGTGCCCTTCAAGAACAAGTACCGTTACAACAGCATGGTGGACTACAACCACGCCCAAAGGAAGCTGTACTCCTGGGACAACTTCCACATGGTCACCTATGACATCAGACTGGGCAGGGCCGGACATGGCAGCAGTTAAAGAGGACACAGAGAGAAACTGTAGTTTATAAAACAGTTCTGGTGCAATGAGATGAAACATACAATCATTCGCATTGCACTGAGCTCATCTATGCATTTTTGCATCATTAAAATCAATTTTTTCTATTCCAATTGTAAATAAGATGTGTAATGGCAACAGTCATAGAGCAGATTAATGTAGAGACACTGATGATCTCAGTCAACATTACAGACAGAAATTATGGTTTAGAATTAGGAATGAACATTTTAAGCCAATAGTTGGCTGCCTTAACAATCAATTATTGGTTAATCATTAATAATATTTTGAATATGTTCGATGTTTTTCCATCAGAAAACTGTTTGAAACACTGACATGATCTATGGATGATGTAAAATACGAGCAGGCGACATTAGGAGTTATTGGAACAGATAAACACCAAATTACTTGAATGATAAACTTAATAATGATGATTTCTAATAATCCTGCCCATATTGAGAGCACTAAATGGCTCAAATGCAATACGATCATTTTATATAGAATGTCTTCTTGTATCAAATAAATTATACATTTCTGGTATTTTAATTAAATATTTTTTCTCATACCAGTATTTTGTATTTCACATTTAATATACTTTAGTAAGTATTTGTCAGACACTTTTTGGGTCAACACATTTTTAAGCAGTTCAATCCTTAATGGCAATTAATCGATTCATGATTAATCAGAAACATCCCTATTTAGAATTGTGAAATATTTTTGTCTTCTGTCACAACATGTTCATGTTATTTAAGTTCTCAATAAAACATTTATAAAGTGACACCCTTGCTTGTTTGTATGATCATTTTTATAATAATAATAATAATAATATAATAATAACCCTTTAAATAGTCACATCTTTGTCATTGTAATGATGAGCAGAAATTAAGCACTACCTGTTATTGTCCTAATGAGAACTGGAGTATTTATGGAAAGTGTATCAGGGCACACTGTGTAGAGGCACTCACAGGCAGGTTTCTAATTCTGGAATTTGTTTAAGTTGATTGGATTGTTACCGAGATACAGATTTTTTTTCTCCACGGTTCTCCGTAATGCTTTTTTATTTACTTATTTAAGTGTCGAATATATTATGCACAAGCAACCCAAAAAACTAAGCTATCTGATAAAACAGATACATTTACATAGACATTTTGGAAATCACAATTAAGGCTTTAGAACAATCCAGTCATTAGTGTACACTCCACTGATGGTAAGTGTACAAACAGATGCATTAAACGCGTATCTCGGTTAGTATAGTTAGTATAGTAGCGTATAGTTTATCCTATCCTCATGCAGCAAAATTCTTTTGTATGCTTGTACGTATGATGAATATATTAAATAAAAAAATGTGAAATGCCTGCTTTGTGTGAATCATGAAGGGTTCTTAAGTATTTTCACTCAATTGGCTGCATGAGGGCACGAAAAATAGCAACTGTCTCTAACAGTAGCGGACTAAAAATATAGTAAGCCATTAAACTGAAGGCCAGGTGTGGCCTATCACAAGCCAAGCCTGCCACGAACTGACATTTTCACCAAAAAATGACAAAACTTGAGACTGTGTGTGTGGAGAGGTACTTCGCTCACTTACAGTAGTTTCATATTCAGGTTCATTCACTGGCCCCAGCGTCAGAAACACGTGCTCCTCCATCTTGGCTCAGAAGGTCCTGAAATCCAGTACACGTGGAACAAGGAAGCTATCATGTTAAACTTTTACCAATTATTAATTTAAAGGCTGTACTATGTTATCAGTCACGTAAATGAATCACCAATGAATCACTATAGCAACAAAATGTGGCGGGAGAAATTCTCTCGCTCATGTTGCTGTCAGACATTGTGACAGGACCTCTTCAGAGCGACGCAACCTACTATATGTATGTATGAATAAGTACAAATGGACTGTTGAGTAAACTGTTATGTGGTTGTGTTGATGTTAAGGTAAAGTCAGTTTTAAGTTAGCCCCTTAATGAATATTATCGGTGGCCTTGCTGAATGCTAGCTAGATACCAAGCTAGCATATTTTTGATGAGAGGTTTTTGCAACACTTTGAAGCCGCAAATTAATGTGTTAATATTATATGGGGCATCACTGAAACACTTACACAACTGCAAAGCTTACCTTTATGTAAGTCGGGAGGAGAAGAGATCAGGGCTTAAAAGTGCAATTCAAACTCAGAACAAATAGGAGGCAGCATATCACTGCTACCCGCTGCTAACTGCAGCTGCATTAGCGAGTTAGCACAGCTTGCAACGCTGAAAGCCTGGACTGGGTGCTGAACGCACCAGTGGGGAGTTTGTGGTGTTTACTAACTGATTACAAAGTGGCTTGGGCCTAGCTAGTTAGCATGCTAACTTCAGTAGATATTTCCTCAACACAGTACAAAGATCTCTGTGACATATTGTCGGAGCCGTTAACTCTCCACATTCTCTCAATACTTTTAGTACATTTTGGAATTTCGTGAATTAAAATGTGTACATATTTCACCTTTAAAGGGGATAACAGCTTTGTGTTTAAGATAATAATTATTTTTACTAAGTCTCCCTGTGAGCACCCAAGTCGAGTGTACAGTAGATTGATTAAAATAAAATGGGGTAGTGGTGTTGTTATTTCAATTCATTTAAATTAATTAATTAATAATTAAATATTATTTAAAATCAGGGCATATGTACAACAACTTTCTATTATTAACACTTCATAATGGCTGCTAGGAAACAGAACATTTGGCTAAACTTTGGAGGAAGGGCGACTATCTGTTGCTATAGCTATAAAATCTGTGCATGTTTTTCAAAATGATGATGAAATCCTTGGGAAGCAGGATGTACTCCTACCACCTGAGAATTGAATTTGATGTGTGAGAAGAACCGAGAGCATATTTTGTTCCATCATACCATCATCAGCCAAGGTCATGACTGCTTCTTAGAAGCAGACCGTTGTAAACCCCTTCAATACTGTAAATACACTGTAGTTTACAGAATGTAATGTACATATTAACACATTCATCTGAGGGTTTTAATCTAAAGTGTTACCCTTTTTTGTAGCTTGTGTGACATTTATCCCCTGTTAATTAGAGGAAGTTAGCGTTAGGAGGTTGTGTTACTTGAGTTTTTTCCATCCGAGTTTGTATTTGAGCTTGTGTTTCATGTTTACCTGCTTTAATTAACCACACATGCAAACTTCCCTGTATCGTGGCTGACAGGTGGATACGATTTAAGTACTGTACAGTGTACCTTAGTTGTCGGTATAAACACATGTTGAGTGTCACTCCTGACTAGAGAAAAAACTCCTGAACCTTCCATGCTTTGACAGGCCTCCATATGCTTGTTGTACACTGCCCTCTGCGGACGACTGTTTGCACCTGCATTATTCACACACAGTTTATTCTACTTTAGTCAAGCACTGGCAAAAAGGCCCTGTGTGCTCGCTGGTTTATCAGTTTAACAGCAGAAACCACAACAACAACAAAAAAAACTGTCTGCATAGTTTAGTTTGGAATTTGCTGTGGTATGTTGAAGACGGTGGTTGGCAGCACAGTTAAAAACACTGTAAGAGGAGATGGGATGTATTATAATGACAGTCAGGAGACTCAGCAGCAGCAGCTGACGGAAACTTTGGGGAGTGTGAGTTGAGACCCCCCCCATCACCACCACCACCACCACCACTGTTCACACAGATACAGTGAGCCCACTGTGGGTTGTTTCAACTCATTTAAAAACCACACTTTGGCAACATTGTGCCACCACATGCTGGCATCCAAATGCTTACTTTACCAGAAGCAGTGTGTCAGTGTGACTTTCATACAGTAGATAAAGCATTCATTTCCAGTCACAGACTAAGACACTGTCTCAATATGATACAAAGCTGTCTGTACACGGTACACAGTTACGTTTAATTGGCTTTTTTTTATTAAAAAGGCGCTAATTCAATTCAGCTTCTGTTTCAGGATTGTCATTTAGGGTTAGCCATGCACGTCGACACCATTGTGCAAACAAGCAGCATGTGATTGCTACAACTCCAAACCTTCTGTTTCAATACTTCCTTATTCTTCAAAAAGATTCAAGAGAAAACATAAAGATAAACACATAAGAACTAGGGATGCACAATATGGATTTTTTTTTCAGCCAATACCTACAACCGATAATTACTTCACATTTTTGTATTTCACAAATAAGTTCATAACCTGTAGTTTATGCACCCCTGATGGTAAAAAGGATAAGATGTAGCGGGCAAAGATGGATGATTTATTATTCATAGCTCTAATGACATTTATTATGTTAAACTCACAGACTTTTTCCCTCCTCTCCAAACACTTGCGTATTGCAGTTTAGGATTGTGTGGTAAACCAATGTCCACTCAAGCGACGACATGTGTGGCTCCTGTCTACATTGCGTGGCACTACACAGGTGCAGCAGCTCTATGCCATGAATGCAACAACAGCGTTGTTCTTCTTCTTCTCTGGTTTTTATTGGCAGTTGGCGAATCAACTTTAAAGGTGCATACCGCCACATACTGTGTGTAATTGCTGCACTTGTTAAGTCAACTAAAGCAACTTGGATTTGTATTATCGGTTCTATTTATTGGCTATAATTTCATTATCTGCTGATAACCGATGGTAAATTTCCCATTATCGGGCCACTAGTTTATCGATATATATCGTGCAACCCTAATAAGAACAGAAAAAGATAGACAAAATAAAAGCATAGTGAAGTAACTTTGATATAATCCAAAAACAATAAAGTTACATTTTGATAACAGCAGGGAATTTTTGAATTGCACACACTCATGCTACACATTTCCCCCTCCAACACACACACACACACACACACACACACACACACACAGTTCGACCAAACCTAATGCTTCCAATCTGCCACCCAGAGTCCACTATAAACCATGCTGAGTCTCTCTCTCAGTCGCATGAGCAGTAGGTCCTGCAGGCAGTCCCAGGTCACCCACAACCTCTCCACGAGACTGTACTGGCAGTAACCCATAGCCAAACCAAAGCCCACGTCTGTCACATAGTGCCTGGCGAGCAGCAGCCGGGACAGGCTGACCAAGGCAGCCCAGCCCACCACCAGGACCCGCATGGAGGCAGTGTCCACCAGCTGGGCAAGAAGGAAGCGGGCGCACATGGCCGCCCGTGTGGCGTGGCCCGAGGGGAAGGAGTAGCGCTCCACGAAGAAGTTGGAGAGGATGTCAGAGCGGTTCTGGGTGGGCATGCGGCGTCGGACCAGAGTCTTCACCAGTCTGACCAGCAGCAGGTCCAACAACAGAGCTGTGAGGAGCAAACAGAGAGTACAGCAGAGGCGTCAGTTTGCATCACAAGCTGCATTATCATATACTCCAACAGTGAGGCCTCACTTTCCCTGGTTAAACATTTCCCCTCACAGCACACGGTTTCTACTGGTAGGAAAATGAGCAGTTATATTCTCTGATTCACTTATCCATGACTCAGCATACAACTCTCTAATCAGGCACCCTTTGGAAACTACTGGCTTTACTGATGATTAATACACCACCTATGCTTTAAAGATCAGTTGTGAGCCAGTAATTGGAAGTACTTTATTATGTAAGTCCCCTTGGCTGGTGTCTCCTTTATATTTTGTCATAATGTTGGAAAAGAAAGTGCCTTGCTTCAGCAAAACAGCATAATTTCACAAACTGGCAACCAAAATTACTCTTATTTATGGCTTAAAACTGACCCGTAAAGTATCAGTAAATTATTTGTGAACCATTAATACCATTGGTTACGATGTATATGTAAAGGTTGTCTTAAAGACCTTTAAAGGAACAGTTGAGGACAGTTGCAGCTGCAGAAATGCTTCTATCTTCTCGCCCTCATGATGACGGAAAACCATGTGAAATTTTGTAGTTTGCTATGTTCCAAGAGCTTCATAGCAAAACAGCTTTGCAGCATTCACCTCAACAACTGAAGTAGATGGGGACTTGTTAAAATGTGGGGGAAAACACACCGGCTCCAGCTTCAGTGAGGATTTGTGCTTTACAAAGGGTGAAAATAACGTCTTTTTGAATCAATTTGGGATCGCAGGGCTCCGGACACTTAGATTATGGCGGACAGGTTCTTTGGAGCCATTTCATGTTTTGTTTTGTTTTTGGGTTTTTTTTTTTTTTTTTTTTTCATATTCAAAGAACAAATCCCCATCGACTTTAATTGTGTAGGAGAATGCTGCAGCACTGTCTGCTGTGAAGCTCCAGAAATGTGTTGTGACCTATGAAGATTCACCTGACTTACCACCTAAGTAGATAGTGACTGAGCTTGAGTTTTTAGGTGAACTTATCTTTTAAGTTATTTCTAAACCTTTTAGATTGGACTTTGTTCCAGAATAGAACAAGACATGCGTATAAAGTCCTCTTATATGACATTACATTAAATCAAATGAGACCCCTGACCTCTTTGTTTCCTCGCTGCTCTCTAACATACAGGAAGGTTTGACTGTGGCCCCAATATTTCCACGCTTTCGTCCTATAGGCCATTGAGTGCCAAAAATAGCCCCGGTATTCCACCACAGCATGGTACAGTAAAACAGCACAGGACTTGATCTCAGAGCTGTCAGTCAGCAAATATAATCTGCACGTGCAAATAAAGCATCAGCCATAGATGCCGTCAGCTGGGCTCAAAGGAGAAAACTTTCCATGGCTGCTGCTGCTGCTGCTGCTGAGCGCTGACTGTTTCCCGCTCGGTCACGGGGACGCACAAACAGCCTGTAGCTCTACTATTATTTGACACTCGGGTGGACTGATGCGGCTTTGTGTTGTGCTATTTCGGAGCCGTTAACGTTATGCAGCTCCACAAAGGCGCACTTAGACGTGCGCGCTGCCAAAGGCTTCACTTTGGAGCTGGCACGCAGGTGCGCAATAACGCATCGGGTTCACCGGTGATAAATATAAAGGTGCGTGCACACCGTCAGTGACAGCAGGTTGATGTTAAATGTGTTTTTTTGACTTTCGTTTCATTTCATATAAGAGTGATGCGTTCAGGAAAGATTCGCAAATAAAGATTGTTTTTGATTTGAAGAGAGATTTTGTTATAGCCAAAAAGGTGAATATTAAAGGGGCACTGTGTAGTTTTGGAGAAGACATTCAAACTCAGAATGTTGCTGTAGATTATAATGAGGTACTAGTGCAAAGTCGGACATTTTTAATTGTTCCGTAACTGAATGAACAAGCTGTTCCTGGTGGAAAATAAGGTCCCCGGAACACTGTTTGGAGCTAGAAAGGTGGCAGGGTCCGCCACATACAAACAAAGCAACACAGTATGAACTTGTGTCCTTTAAGGTACAGTTTGTTTATTCAGTCATGAAAACAAAGAGAGTTTGATTAGGCATTCTAAAAAAAAAAAATCAGTCACTGAGGATCTTTCTCTTCTGATTGAAATGTCTTCCCTCAAACTACAGAGAGCACTTTTAAATAAATACATAATATCTACATATAACATAATTATCTGTTGATCATAGATCGCTGTTTTCGACTGAATAAAGCATAAAAATAAATAATAATTTATTTGCAGGAATCACAGTCAATACTGACATTCACAGCCTAAGTGAAGTCTTTCCCGATAACCTGGTTTCCACACATTCTCTCACCCAGGGTCAGATTCAGCATGATCTCCTGCTCCGCCACACTCTCTCCCCGGACCAGAGTGTACACGGTGCCGATGAGCCACGGGATGACGTGCCCGGAGAACTCCACCAGCCGCACCAGGGGCCGTATGCTGCCCCACGGAGACTCCTCACAGGCGCAGACCCCGAGCCGCTTGGACAGCCACAGATCTATGGCCAGCAGGAACCGCAGCGTTATGATGAATATCGGCTGGCTCAGACTGACGGAGAAGTCTTCGCTCTGCGCTCCGGGGGCGAAGTAAGAGCAGCTGGAGGCCCGGCGGCGGGCATTGCACTCAGAAGATGCCCGGCTTCCACACGCCACTCCGCGGCAGCTATTCCGTCTGGACGCTGGTAAGGACATTTTGATGTGTCTCGAATGTCCTCGGTAATCTACCCGCCTTTCTGTATGGACCACCTGTGGTCTGTAAACACTTTAATCCTGCTGCGCTCCTTCGAAAAACATCCTGCACACTGGAGAGTCCGGATACTGGGGTTAAAATGTCACCGGTACAGAACTGGACTGCTCTGGTCACGTGGCTCCATTTCTCCTTCCCATTAACTTATAATTAAACTGGAACTGACTTTTACATCAGTGGTGTACCTGCTGCTATAGCTGTCGTCAGTCGCAATGCTCACATTGCTTAATCATCAAGTGTTGCACTTTGTTTTAAAATGTCTCAATCTTCCGTGCGTAAAATGGCCATTTGGAAATCTAGAGGGGACGATTGCGCCAATCCACGCGCGACCTGAGCTGGTCCATTGTATACTGCCACAGTGGGTGTGTATGCAAATAGGTTGCAGCCTGTTGACTCTAAAAGTTTCCGCCTCCTCTCTCCTCTCTCCTCGCTCTCCCCACAGCCGCTGAACAGACGCGACACCTCCACGGTCACGCTGAATATGCCCGGACTGCTGCTCGGAGATGTATTTCCTGATTTCGAGGCGGAGAGCACCACCGGCATCATTAAACTCCACGAATTCCTCGGAGATTCGTAAGTAGAACTTACTGAACGAGCCGTGGTTATTATTTTTATTTGTTTGTTTATTGAGTTATGGATCTATCGACAATTCAGATCACACAGAAAGAGAGGGGGGTGGGGGGCGGTGCGTCCAGTTCCTGCTTCCTGACTTCTGCTTTTACACCTCTGACTATCTGCCATCTACATCCTTTAACCTGTATCATGGGCCCACAAGTGCATACGTCATTAAAAGATCATCTATAATGTGGTGGACAAATGTACTAATTTACTCAGATATCAGATTATGGCTGTTTGAAAGCTCTCGGTCAGACAGAAATGAATGTATAGACGCGGACCCGCATGTTGACGGAGCACAATCACATTGCTGACCCCGTGGAATAAATCCTGACTGTGTTCATCTCTGTGACACGGAGGTCACATCCTGTCAGTTTGGTGTCATGTAGGCTGCAGGTTCAGTGTCATCCTGTTTGCGCAACGGTGCTAACCACACAATTAAGAGGGAGGAAGCTGATTTAACACCACTTACCTCTCTTCTCACTGCAGGTGGGGGATCCTCTTCTCCCACCCCAGGGACTACACCCCGGTGTGCACCACGGAGCTGGGTCGAGCTGCCAGGCTCAGTTCAGAGTTCAGTGAGCGCGGCGTCAAAATGATCGCCCTGTCCGTGGACTGCCTGGAGGATCACCACGGCTGGACCAAGGTGCGACAGCGTCTGCTTTCCCAACTCCACATCTGGATACAGATGTCTTACAATGCCTTTATTTTTAAGCAAGTTCAGCACAGTGTTAACACGAGACACCTTTCCATCGCTTCTAAGGAAAACTGGCAGCAGGGGAAAAAAAGCATTTTACAGACACAGGCCGAGTTTAAAGTGAAATATGTACGAATTTTAGTCGAAAAAATGCTAAAATCAACCAAAACTATCACCAGATAGCACGGCTAATTGAGCTAACTAGCTAACAGCAGCTACACTTGGTACTCTGGTGACGTGCTGCCCCGTATTTGCCTTGAACATGAACTTGATAGGTGTCCGATTCCTACATATTGACTTGAAAAGAGCTTTTCTCATTTAGACCAAAATCAATTAAAAGACGGATAAATGACAGTCGATAAAATGTGTGTGTCAATTAAGAGCTCACAAACACAATTTTAAGACTATTTCATGAACTTCAAGGCCTAACATCTGAATTGATACAGACACTTTTCTAACTCTGGGCTTGTGTATCTGCTCAAACAAGGACATCCTGGCATACAACTGTGAGGAGCCTGCCTCCTCCTCGCTGCCCTTCCCCATCATAGCTGACTGTAAACGGGAGCTGGCAGTGGCTCTGGGCATGCTGGACCCTGAGGAGAAGGACAAAGATGCCATGCCGCTCACTGCCCGCTGTGTAAGTCTGAACAATAAAAATCTAATTCTCTTATTTAAGGCACTTAATATCTTATCTACTCTCATGCCCACAGAGAGTGACTTATCCCTCTCAGACTCCACCTCTCTGTGTGTGTGTGTGTGTGTGTGTGTGTGTGTCCAGGTGTTTATCATCGGCCCTGACAAAAGGCTCAAACTGTCGCTCCTCTACCCGGCCACCACCGGACGCAACTTTGACGAGATTTTGCGTGTGGTGGACTCCCTCCAGCTCACAGCTGGGAAACGAGTGGCCACACCTGCCGACTGGAAGGTACGTCATTTATTGCAGTCATTCAGCACAGAAACGCGAATGGACCTGCTCCCGTGTAGAATAACCTTGTTTTCTTTTCAGCCTGGCGAGTGTGTGATGGTCCCTCCCAGCATGTCCGAGGAGGAGGCGGCCTCACTGTTCCCAGCTGGCGTCTACACCAAAGAGCTGCCCTCTGGGAAGAAGTACCTGCGCTACACGCCCCAGCCATGAGCCCGGGCAGGGACAGCACTGATATTCAACACTGAGACAGAATGAATTGTTCGGCCTGCTTCTTCTAAAGAGGGGTTGTTTTTGAAAATGAGATGGGAGCATATTTTTTCTTACTTAATGATATTTAAAACGTTTAATGTATGCAGAGAGGCTGATGAAAGCTGTTGGGTTTAACATATTTGGATCATACTCCAGTGTAGCTCTTATTTATAGGACAATAAATGCAATGCAAGAGGAAGTGGTTTAATGGTGCCTTGGCCACACAGGATGATGTAGCGAGAGTCAATAATACTATTGTCATGCCTGTATACTCATTTTATCTGACAGGTTTATGCCACAGCAGTTAGTTACAAATTCTTTTAACTTATTTTGGAATTGTGTAATTTTGCGTAAGTGATTACATTATCCTTGCAGTAGCTTTGCTTGGCCAAATGATTTAATTTGACCTAAATCTGTACATTAATGGGATGTGGATTATTTGATGGAAAGAATTGCACTAGTGTAAAACAATAAAAACATGAAGGTTGGTCATTTTTTCCCATAATCTTTAGATTTAAGAATGATGTTTAGCAAACGATGAACTCTAGCAGTGAAATCGCTCTGTCATGACTTCTGTTGGTTCTGTTCGGAGGCAGCTGTTAACTCAGCTGTGTAGGATTTGGGGCGCCCCCCCCCCC
>OMLP01035171.1:10150-56338 GCA_900302685.1 Spondyliosoma cantharus
AAATAAAAGCCACACCCAGAGTGTATGTGTGTGTGTGTGTGTGTGTGTGTGTGTGTGTGTGTGTTTGTGCGTTTTTTATTGCTGCTGGAGGCTTCGAGAGATCTCGGCTGCCACTGATCCAGATGTTTCGCTCCGCTTGTATCTATTCCACTGAATCCTGCTTGTATCTATTCCACTGAGTACTCTTCCCATGCAGCCATGTTGAAAAGAGACAACCCTACGTTGTTAATTTGCATTTACTGGCAAGTTCAATGTCCAGAAGTAATGCACATTGTAATCATAATTCATTCTGATCAAAGAAATGATGCTGGTCTTCCCCTTGTGCTTCTTGGAAATGGACCACAGTGATTGCAACAGGAAATAGTCCAGCAATTCTTGCTGTCGCTTTAACTGTCTTTTAATCTCTCCCTCAGAGACTGACTTTATCTGCCCTTTACCAACCCCTCCTGCAGCCATTGACCAATAAGTGCTCACAAGATGCACTTGTGGGGATGAATTTGAAAATGTGTTCACCTCTCTGTATTTTCTGTCCAGCAACACTAAGCTGGAACTTTTGACCACTATAAGCTTCCTCCCAGACGGATACATTTAGCAACATACAGCGCTCTCACAAATAGGAGCTTTTAACAAATGCTAATGGATTTTTTTCTTAACCTGCCTATCAACCTGCCTTTATCAAAGTTGCTACCTGTACATTACATACACTTAGTAACCCGGGCGACCATCTCAGCTTGCGCTAAGCTACAATAAATTGTAATTGAATAGCAATTTGTGCTGGTTGGCAGCAGTGGTACATCTCAAGAACCCATAGGGAAAGGCAGGCGAGTGTGTTCTGAGCCTGCACTGCATGACACCACCGGGCCTTGAATAGAAGTAGCAATGACACAACGGTTGCAATAAGATGGAGCAGTCTATAAAGTTCAAGTGTGTGCGGATGCTGAATAAGACATGCGTCAATGATCTGGGTGGCACTATGGAAATCTTTTCAGCAATTAGACATTTTTTTAATCTATCCACAAGGATATGCATACTGCCAGACACTCTTTCTTGTAAATTATTTCTGCTACATGAAGGTCTGACACAAAAATAAGGAATCTTGGCAAAGGCTTCTGAACTGGTCATTTTTCCTCATCTTCAGCCTGCACTGAGCCGACAGTGACTTCTCAGTAATAAGAGATTTTGTGTTGGATGCGAAATAAACATGACTTTAACTTTGTAGCCTCCAGAATATGTCAGAAATGGTGTTTTAGAGATAAGATGTTCTCCCTCTGCCTAACACTGGAGAAACTACTGAGAGGAAAAACACACAATGCAACGTGGGTTTGTAAATCTGATGCCTGGGGTTGACGTCTAAGAGGACTTGAATAATTAATTACTTGTTGGGATTTGCCAAATCAACTCCAACTGCAATGATGTCACCTTAGGTTAAATAATCTCTTGCAAGAGGAAGCGCTGTGATACCGTACTAGCTGCAACACGTTCTCACTCCCAACTCGTCAAATACGGCTGTTTATCCGTTGCTGAAATGATTTCCACGCCCTCATGCTTCCTACCGTGACGCTCTACCTAACCTAATTGCAGTTAGGCACCAAAACTATTTAGTTAGGGTTAGACACCTGAAACAACTTAGTAAGTGTTTGGTGCCCGGCTAAAAGAACTCCATTCACCCTTGTTACAAACAGGATGCAAACACCAGAGGTAAAGTCTTGTGAACGACCCACCCAACCAACCGAGCTCTTCTCTGTTTCTGACTTTTCTCGCTCTTTATACTACTACGCTCGAAGGATGATTCATCAGTGAACACCGTAGGGTAGCTACATCATCGAACTTTGAAGCAAAGAGCCCCTGAAGCGTATAGCCCCATGACCAGAGTGCTGGATTTGACGCGTCGTGAGCGAGAACACGTTGTTCTAGCATGGACATCCACTCAGGAGGTAGCTGTTTACGTCACATTAGAAATAAATTGGCACATCTATCGGTCATCTTTCATCAAAATCAAGAGGTTGATGTCACGGAGATGAAAATTATCCATTAAAAATATCCAGTCACCATTTTTAAAATCATTTGCGAGTAGTTTAACCTCTCAGTTTTGGTGTGACAGCTCCATGTGATGTGTGCTGGTTTGCCAGTTTTTGCTTTGACTCACTCTGTCAACTGATTTTGCGGAAAGTGAAAGGAATCAAAGTATATTTAGATATTCTTTTTTAATTTGAGTTTCCTGAGACACTAGGATTTACGTCACCATGAACAATGAATGCCAACGCCTCAAGGAAAAAAGTATCCCGACATGTTTTATAATAAAAGCATGCATTTGTCAGTGAGTATGGAAACAGGGTGACACGTTTTGGCAGCCAGTTTAGTGTGATATTCGAGAAAAGGGAGAAAGAGAATGTAGTGGAGCTAATGGCATGGACCTGAGAAGCTGACAGGTAGTTGGCATCCAACTGTGGATAACCTGCGGCGGAGGGGTGGGAGTCGAATGCTGGAGCCACGAGATAGAGTGCGAAGGTTGGTTGGACATGAATGTTGAAAGGCGCATGAAACCATGTGGACATTTTTTTAGCATTATCTCAACAAAAGTGTAACACATGAGCACTTGAAGCAAAATGCAAATTGAGCAAATGAAGGGTGCATGTGCAAAAAACAAGTATTTATGTCTTTACTTATTTTCCCAAGTCATTTTAAACTCAGTTGATCAAAGTGGTATTGATTTATTCATATTAAGAGAGACGAAATCTGTTGTTGCAAATGAACTGGACTTCGTCAAATTAAAAAGGGAAAAGTTCGGCAAATTGTAGCCCGAGAAAGCGATTCATGCACTTGAGAGAAAACTCCAGGTGCCACACAGTATACCGCATCTGATATGCCGACATTGAATAAAAGAATATGTGTTCATGTCTTCTTATATCCGGCCTTTCATCCCATTTTATTTTGGCTTCAAGGAATGTGCTGTCAACAGTTGGAAAGTGATCATTTGTTGCTACTGAATTATGCTTCATTCATCTTTGGATCAATCAGGACTTGGACTTCTAAAGGCTGCCAGATTTCCTCGCAGCACTCCGGCCTCTGTGTTGTGTTTCTCCACCAACCACTACAGCTGATGATGCCAACATACCTGCCTTTGCACGCCACTATTTTTAATTCAGCCTCCCTTCTGCTCGGTAATTCATTAAGCCGCTCCATTGCTTGTTGATTGGGATTTCAACGGAACCAATCTCAGCTCTTATGTGTGAACCGCAGCCAGCTGGTCCACTCCGGCTGCCTAACGCAGACTGTTGAAGGGAGCCAGGTCTGTCCAAAAACTGATCCTGCGACCTTTCCTCGGACCAGTCAGCGCTGAAACGGCCAGCATGAGCAGTCGCTCAAAGATGCTAGTGCTGTTCTGCAGGGGCATTACTACCCCATTAGTGCAAATGCACTACTGATCTGTGCCCTGCTGTGCTCTAGAACTCGGCTACTTCACCAAAAGCGGCATTAATAATACCGTTTGATAACAGTGAAGTGATTGTCTGGTGAAATTCTCCAAATATTACCTTAGGATGCATCTGCATGTGTCACTGTTACCGGTGCAGTTTGCGGGGACCATCTCGTTAATAAAATATGCTGTCACTGCCTGTAGTGATCAAAAATTCCCATTCTTAGAGCTATTGCAACATGTAATGACGTATGCATATTTAAGTCAATTAAGTGCAGCATTAATTGCTTGATTAACGGCACTCAACACGCAATCCCTTTTAATTACAATTCCTCTGTCTGTATTTTTTGTCTGAACGTTGCCTCTAACCCCTCCACAATACAGCAAACCATCCCTTGAATAACTGTTGAAGGTTCAAGTCTGCGCAATATCAGAATATATACTCGACGTGAGTCGTGTATACAGCTGAACTAGATGAATCCCCTTCTTTCTCATTTTTTTTTTTTCTTTTATGAAGTTTGATTTAGTCTATGATTTATTTTACAAACTAGACTAGGTCCAGGAGGTAAACCTCTTCATCTTCCCCCTCTTCTTCTTTAAATGGAAACTCGCTCTGACTTTGGACGTATTGCCGGAAAATAAAATGTGACCACTTCAAACTGCAGCTTTTTCAGTTCCGGCAGATGGAGAAAGGGATAGATGGAAACCTGAAGGCGATCCAAGCTTAGCGAGTCGGCCTCGCTGGCCATAAATTCTCACCTGAGCAAGCAGTCGAGTGTAATTCCAGCACTTAAGGTAACTACAAGTCATATCCGCAATCAATCCAACTCAGGGCGGTGGACCTGGAGGAGAGAATAAGAGGGTGTTATGCCATAAGTGAGCACACAGCACGGGTGAGGAGACTGGAGATACTGTTTGGTGTTTGTTGTGTCCCAGGGGATGTTCAACATGTGTTTAATTTTAACGTTATTGGAGTTGAAAAATGTCACTTCTCTTCCGTTTGGACTGATAAGACTTTATTAAAGTCCCACAGTGTGTTTTTTTTTCCTTCATTTCGCTCCGTTTCCCTCCTGTGTTCTACACCTGCACTGCGTCTCCTTTGTTAGCCCAGCGCTGTTCCTAGTGCTTTCCCGGCCTGTCAGCTCCTCCCCTGTTCATAGTGATTTTCCACTCATTACCTGTGTTTCACTCCAGCTGCATCTCATTAGTTTTAGTCTTTGTTGACCCATCGGTTTTGTTTCCCTGTTCCTGATGTTCCTCCTGTTGCCGTGATCCCGAATAAATCTTCATCCGTTGCACTTCCTGCCTGCTGTCTCCTGCATTTGCGTCTGCTCTCATCGTGACATCACCAATTCCGCGTGTGCATGACATACGTCAAATGTGACTGTTTTTGTTTTGTGGTTGTTATTTTTACATTTACATTTTTTTACATTTGGGGGCATTTAGCAGATGCTTTTGTCCAAAGCGACGTACAAGTTCTTTCACGTTTTTACACAAAATGCAAACTGCTCATCAGGAGCAATTTGAGGTTCAGTAACTTGCTCAAGGCAGCTAGGGGGAGCCAGGATTCAAACCAGCAACCTTCCGATAACTAGGCCACATGTTCTACCTCCTGAGCTACAGCCGCCATTTTGATTACTATTTCCACATGTTGACGGCAGTATGTGGATTTTAGATCTCGCTTGTATTGTTTTGTTCTTTGCATTGAATATGTAGTTCTAGATAAAATAATTTCAACTATATAGGTGAAGGATCCAGAAATTGTAGTCCTGTGTAGTGGAGTGGTTTATTCCTAATTTCGATATCTATGCTTTTTGGGAGGCCTGTGATTCATGATGGCTACACATTTACCAATTAGTAACCAGCTACTGTGAAAAGGTGATTTGAAGTGCACTTTACACTGAGTAAACGTAAGCGTCATGTAGGGTAAACCCACTGACCTCTTGTGCACTTGTGCAGCTTGCAGAAAGCTTCAGGCACTTTTCCTCTACGTGATGCGAGAATGTCTGCGCATTAAAAATGTGTGAGCTGGCGTCTGTGACGGTGCCTAACAACCATACCGGCTTTGATCTCGAACGCTCGTCTTTCTAAAACACCGGCAGCTAAGAAAACGACTCAAAGGAAACCTCCTCATTCTACAACTGCAACACAGGTAACGGCGTGTTTTTTGATGTCATCTATTTGGATACAGTCATCGTGTGGCTGCTGAGACATTATCAACCCCAACACGCCCGCGCACACACATGCACATATTTATATTGTGTTTGAGTTCCTTTTCTCATTTCCTTCCTATGTGTACTCTTCTTGATATTAAATGCAGTCGTTCCCTCAGATGTATGGTTGTATTTGCTATTTTTGTGTTCCTCATTCTCTTATCATGGTTTGAAATGTGCAGATTTGCTTTGTCTCCTGATAACGGCGAACAACCTCGGATGAATGATGAACACGTTTCCTTAAAAGCAAGTTTTTGTTTTTCACAGTCTATCTCACTTACTCATGGTTTGTTTGTTGACCACGTAGCCAATCTTACAGTAATCAACTACATGTTCAGCACACACACTGTTTGAACATCTTCCACCTTCACCATCCTACACTGTTACTGTTGTGTTTGCTACACTGCCCAAGTGTAATCTAGACATAGCTGCATAATTTGTGATTCATTTGTTTAGAAAGTACTATAACGTAGGAGAAGGTCTAATAGTTTAAAATAGCAAGTTAAGATGTCTGACTGATGATTACACAAAGGATGAGAAAATGACTCCAATTATGAAAAGAAGAAATGTGCGTTTGGGTAACGTTGCTGTCATTAAATGTAATTGCAAGTGACGTGGACAGTGCACGGGAGTTTTTCCTGGTTTCAGGTTATGAACCGTGTGAGCTGGGTGAATGGGTTCATGCATTTGGTTATTCATTCACGCAGTTGGAAGCAGACAAAGAAAGAGCACATTTTAGTATAGCTAGAAGAAGCTATTGTTATTCTGTAGCCTACTCGTCAAACCCAGAGTCTGTACTCCTGGAGTACATTAAAGTAATTTGCTTTGCTATTAGTAGCTTTTTGAGTAGAAACCATTTGCCACATTCTGTGTAAACTAAATGTGGCCCCCAAACATGTTTATAATCCACAATACAATTACAATCTCTGTGCAGCACAGTAAATGTAACAAACACAGCACAGGAATGTTGGACCGAACCAGGCTCTAGCTAGCTGGTTAGCATGCTAACTTCAGTCAATATTTATTCTACAAAATACATCACAACTGTTCACTGTTCACATTCTGCTGACAAATTTCAACTAAAATTTGTATGTATTGCACCTAACATGTTACAACCCTTGTAGACTTTTTTTATGTTCATGTTTCATGTCCCCTAATTCATGCTTTTAAGTACAGTAAGTAAGTAAGTTTTTTTTTTTAGATTGAATTTATAATGTTTTTTTCTGAAATTTAGGCACACAATCTTTGTGGATTCCAACCCAGTCACCACCACCAACATTTCCACCTCTCAATATGAAAGTCAGAAAACAAAACACGAAACATCAACATAATAGGAAATGTATCGTAAATGTACACATTTGGATGCATCTATGGTTTGTAGAACGTCACCAGCTCACATTTTTGTCCCTCTGACTGGGTTGGTGGATTCACAGCACACAGATCTGTTCATCGTATTTTCACAATTTCTGATCAGATTTGTTCATAACAGTAAATACAGTGGTGAGTGACACCTACAGCATACAGTGACAAACAGTATGTCACAAATGACTGAGATGAGCCACACAAAGTAGGCCCAAATGAAAGGAGAAGGCTCGTGTTTGGATGGAAGATGTTAGCTAAGCAGCTTGAACTGATCAACGCCATCAACTAATCAATGCGCTGAGGCTGCTCGCAGAAAGAAACGGACAAGGGAGATGATTATTTACAGTGTGTAAACAAAGAGTGGGGACAGTTATGGTTCATTGGGTTTTGGAAAACGTGGGCCGGCTATTAAAGGCCTATAGACTCCTGAAATAAGCAAAAAAAAAAAAAAAAAGTATAAGACAGGGTGACTCAGGGGAGCTACCTTGCCTCGGCTTGCCTGCTGAGTTCCAACACACTGTCAGCACCTTTTTTTAGCCACTGTGCCGTCAGCTCACCATATTGAACTGGGAATATGAGCCACAACAAACGGGGGAGGAGGGAAGACACTATATACAAGACAAAAAAACAACAACATAAAAAGAGACTGACGATGTTTGCAGTTACATGCCTTGTGACAACTTCATCACCACAACCCCACGCCTTTCCGTCTCACTATTTAGGGGCAAGGTAGGTCGAACAATCCCATGTCAAATATCGGATGCAGACTCGTCCAATAAGATTCCTAGAGATAATGGGCTGGATAGGACAGGTAGGACACTTTCTATTTACCTGTGAGATGAAACCAATTCAAGTGAGTTAAGGTGACTTTTTGAAGACGTACCTGTAGACATTATGGATGGATCGTTCAGGTTTTAGACTGTATAAAACCGGAAGAAATGTAAGAAAGTCTGACTGAACCTTATTTAATTCAATCATCAAACATGTCTTTTCACACCACTCGTGTTTCTTTGTTCCCCCCATAGCTTTTACGTCTTATGTAAAGGTCTTGTTGCTGAAAGGGGCTTGATAAATATAGCTGCCTCACGGGTGGGAAGTTTCTATAGTGGATGTAAGAGGATAAGTGGTTTCGTAGGGGGGCTGCGCGAAAAAAAGAGAATATCCTACCGCTTGCCTTATTTAATACATGCCGGTAGATGTAATTAAATTGATATGTGAGAGTTAATTTTTTAATCACAAATATAACCTAATTATTGTTTAATGAGGTATAGGTTAAAAGTCCTTAGAGATGTTTTTGTCAACGCGGGCTACATAAATGAAAAAAGGAATCTTTTACAATTCATCATCCCATGCCTTCCCTTCTCTCAAACCTTTCTCCAGCACTCTTTTATTCCCTTTATCCACATTTCCAGCTTTCTCTTTATGCCCTGCACACATGTGTCAACATGTCCTGTAGGTGTGCAATTGAGAAAAAAGATAGAATGAATGAGGGGGTTTGTGTCTCAACTTGAATGTGTGACGGTGAAAGGAAAGGGCATGAAGTGTTAAGCCTCACACTCCTCTCCCCGGTCTCCGGTGGGAAGCCGAAATGAAATTACCTCTTCGTGCAATATCACCAATCTGACTCAGCACCAACTTATTGTTCTTTTCTCTTCATTCCTATTGCTCTCTAGTCGCCTTTTAGTATTATCCTTCACCTCTGCCGCAGCTCTGTGCATGGCCAGGATATTCAACCCCAGGTCTCACATTTATCTGTTATTTTCTCCTCCCCTGGCTGCTCTCCCCCCCAACACTCCATCTCTTATGTTTTCTCCCCACGTGTTTTGTGCTGTTGATGGGCCACAGCAAAGTCATTAATTCCCAACACAGTGTGAGCGAGAGCGCACACCAGAGGAGAGCGGGACTGAAGCATTCACAGATCCGCATCCTTCTGATCCCTCAGCCAAAAGAAAAATATCCCCATGGGCCAAAGCTCTCGCATGCGCGCTCGTGTGTGTGTGTGTGTGTGTGTGTGTGTGTGTAAAACAGAGAGAGAAAGTGATGGCTAACCTAAATCACAGATAATGCTCCAAAGTTAACTCCTTTGGGGAAAACTGACAGCTCGCTCGTCACACTTAGTAAGAGTGACACATGCGATTTTTAGATGTCAGGAGGTGTCACAGACGCTAAGAATCCTAAAAAAGCTTCTTCTCATCAGACACCAGTTTTGTATAGCCTGTGTGATCGGGCACAGTGTGATGAGGCATCGCAAACGATCAAGCTCATGCAAATCACCCATATGATTTGTATAGCTTAACAACACCTCATTTACATAAGTGCTAATTTAGGTAATGGACTCTACACTTTTGTCAGGCATTTGTGTTGTGATTCTAGATAAATAGATGAAGTTATATCCCAACATACTGTTCTTTTTATGGATCAATATTTTTATTGGTGCATCGGCTAATTTCCGAAGCTTTATCGAGGAGAAAATAGAAAGCATCCTGACTTGAAACGTCACAAAGTGACATGGTTCACGTATGGCCTGGACAGTAAGGCCTCGACAGCGGATGGCTTAGACTGCCAAGAACATCACTGGCACCCATCTACACACACAACCCAGCCACATTCTGTTCGACCTGCTGCCATCTGCCAAAAGATGCAGAAGTATTTGCTGCCACCAGACTGAGAGTGAGAGTCGTTTTTGTAATCTCAGTTTCTGACAAATATCTGTCTTTGATATAATCTACAGTCTTACTTTGTATTTTGTCACAGTAAAACATCATCAATGTACTTAAAAAAAACAGACCACCCAATTTAGTCACATAATTATCAGCCACATGTCAGTCTGAATACATTTTTTTTCCAAATGACTCAACCCCGTTGAACTGAGTAATCCTTTCACAAAACCCGCCACCCTGCTGGTCTGATTCAGACATGAAGCTCTGCTGTCCACTTTAATTAGTAGGTCACCTAGAATATAACATCCTTGACATTTCCGGAAATCTGAATCATCTCTATCATTTCAACATTTTGAATGCAGTCCAACAAAAAACGATTTAGTTTCTTCAACTAAATAAATGTCTACATGTGACAAGACATGTGCTTGACATTCCCACAGGACTCTTCTGCATACAGTTCTTTGTATCCTTCAATCCAAACAAAGTGTGTTTACCCAACCCAAGTCCAAGAGATCTTTTTGGCGATCCTCAATTCATTTTTTCATATTTCATATTTCTAAATCAAGGTACACATTAATCTTAAAAAGCCCAGGAGACTTTTTTCCAGACAGCATGCAAGTGTGATACAGCAGGATATGATCTGAGGATCATTTAATTGATGAAAAATGTAATTGAGGCTCGGTTCATATTCAAACCTGGGAGGTGGTAACATCCTTTTTTACTAGAGAAAGAATAATGACACAACTTTAGCTTTGGCAAATACAGAAACCCTTTTCAAGACCCACTCTGAAGAGCAACAAGATACAATAGAGATCTTTCAGCATGTTATTTACTTATTTATTTATTTCAAAAAGAGGAAAAAATATTCACATCAATCATCTTAATCAGTAAGTTGTACCCATGTTACTCAGCAGCTTTTTGCTGTTACATTGGAAAAGCAAAAGCAAAATATTTTAATTGTCACTGTGTGTTATCCAAACACCGACAACACATTGTGATGCTGGCTGTATCTCTAACACTCTCCGTTGGAAGAAAGTGTCTAAAGTTGCTTTAGAGGAGAGAACTAAAGGTGAACAAATCCAGTGCCAGCAGGTATAGCAGCTACAATGGGGGCATCAAAGACAACAACAATCACTCTTGTATTGCCATGCTGTAACAGTTCACAAAGCACATAAAGAGCTATCTTGCCAGATAACAAAATAAGCACAGACATACGTATGTCGGATTAAAATATCTTAAATTCTCAATTTCTTGTCTTTGTTATCCATTTAGTCATTTTGCTTTAGTTTCATCCATATCTACTTTGTATATGTTAAGTGTTTTAAATCTGGTTTTATGTTGTTCTGCCAAGTCTTTTATCACCTTATCTTTATTCTCTCTCATTTTGTGCATCTGCTTATCTCGTAACACTTTACAATACGGTAAACAAAAATGTGAGTAGTTTCTAAGGAGTGAGTGAGGGTGAATTAGAAACGACTTGATAGTTAATGAGTCCTTAAGGAATAATTCCAGAGTAACTGTGATTCAAGGACTATATGATAGATAATGATGAGTTACTAGTGAACAGACTGGGAGATAACATATTAAGGAATCATTAGGTAATGATTAGTTCATCATATCTGTTAGTCAACATACTCACTACTTTCTTCACGTTGGCACTGATTAATTATGAACCAGCTGACGAGTGGCACAAACTAGTAATGACTCATTAATTACTAATTACTTAATAATTAGTCACTGTTTTGTGTACCTTCAAGAAAAGTGAAGCATAACACTGAGTAGTTACCAAGTGGACTCATTAATTACTACTTAATCATTTGTGCCCTCTCAAGTAAAGTGATACATTAAACCGTGTAGTTACTAGGTAGTCCCTCATTACTTTGACTGTGAAAAGGAGCTACTGAGTTATTCCTGTTCTCCCAGTTTCCTAATAACATCATCTACCATTCCTCTTTCTTATATGCTGAGGACCCAATCCCTTACAAATACTTCCTAAATTCCTCTTAGCACACGTGACAGTCTCTCCAGTGTCAAGATGGACAAAAGTTTTACATACTGCACTGCATTGTCAAAGACTCTTCTTCTAACCATTTTGGTACTATCGTGAGCCTTGCAGAATACAAAGCCCTCTTGAAAATTTACCTGTACCTACGATCATAATCTGAGTCTAATCCCAGTGCTAAATGGTCAGGATTTTGAGATGTATCTACTTTTGGGCACGAAAGACATTTCAGACATAGATTCCTGTTTACATTGAGTAACCGGTGTTTCTAAGTTCTATATCGCAGGCAACTGGACTTGTTTCAGTTGCCTACAATACGGCACCTAGAATTACCATGACTTGGATGACTGAGAGCCCTGATCAAGTAATAACTGGTGACGCTTGAAGTTTGTAATTAATCTTACATTGGGTGTAAGCTTCTTTGCATTCAACATTCAACATTCTGCTAATGGCTGATTTTATATATTAAGTAGTTTGTACTTTCTTACTAATTGTCTGATATGTATTTCTAAAGATAAAGGCTTAACTCTTAAAAAATGGAAATATATAGTAGCGCAATCTTCAAATAACGTAAAGTTGAGGTCAGGGAAAGACTTCACCTTAAGCCTTGAGTACTCTTAAGAAGGAGCTGTACTCAGGACTGCATCTCTGATACTGATGATGGCTGTTGAGCTGATGACAGTCTAGTGTGGATTAGTGTGTTTGATCAGCGCCACTGAGAAGGTATAGTGGGGGTTCGTCACAGGACTCTAAAACCTGCCTTTGAACCTTCTTCAGGTGCACTTACATCAATGACATCATGTGTGATTGCAGGTGCACACTTGAAAATGCCAGAATATTATAGTTCCTCTTTCTCTAACCTTCAAAAACATGGCACATGGTTGTTGAACCTAGTAGGAAAATGTGCTATTAGGTCCAACCACAAGAGATCTGAATGCATGGTGAGCTACGGTGCTCAGCTCTTGTCTTGTTCAAGGGCACATGAAAATGGTTGCCATTTGCACTGCACAAATCCAGGTATTAAATGCATGTTGTTCTGCTGCAATAGTAAGGGAAAAATTAAGATACTTCATAGTTGATGATTTTTTGTGAGATGGATCGCTGAAAGAAAAAAGAAAAATTACTTAATTTGCCCAATAGCGTACTGTTTCTTAATCGTGTAGACATTTTGTCACACTATACTGCCACTGTTAATTCTTATCTATATGGTTTCAACAATCATTTGAGCTGGGGCCAGCCAACGAGACTAGCTGTTTGTAGGCAGCACAACTCCTTCTTTCAGATCATTAACATCTAAGACTGATCACCTGTCATCAAAAGGTATTCACCTTGCCAGCCCAGACACCACATCCATTCATTTGTGCCACATCACATCGCAACAATGTTTGGATCTGAGGTCATTATTTGAGCCTTGGAGCCTATGGATCCCATGGGCACTGCTTTTAAAGAACCTAAAGACAAAGAACTGTGTGCAGAGGAGCCAAATTCCTGAGCTGCATTTATGACAAAATATTGAGGCAAGAGCTTTGAACTTTCTGGGGTGCTGCAGGGGCGTTAAGACAGATCGTTCAAACATGGAAAGCACTTGCCCGGGGCTGCCCTTGGATCATTTATAGATCTGATGATAATAAAATACATGACTTCATTTTCAGTAACTTTCAGCTAGGTGTAGGTGACTTTATTTACTTTCATCCATTACCTTTTTTTTTGTTTTCTTTTATCATTATTTTTAAATCTTTTGATAATACCATATAGAAAAATATATTAAGTTGATACACTATAGGCAACATTGCAGTCTTTATCTTTGTGTGGTGCTGCATAATACCATATTGTTGGTACTGTGTGAGAGGCAACACCATTAAAACAGTTAGCCTATAGCTAAAAGCATTGCTTATTAACTCAGTTATAATCTGGTCTATGCTCTTGCTCTCTTGCTATATTTTCTATGTCGCACAATAGATATCAAAATGCAAATTCTTAGTGTGAAAGTGAAAGGCCATGGTTTTGGTTAAAAGTTAATAATCATTTTGTGTGTTGTTCTTCATTTGAATTAAACTTAATCCCCCGTGACATCACGGCATATATGGCCGTTGCCATATTGACGTTTTGGAGCCAGACGGAAACCATCATTTACTAAATGAACTTGAACTTGAACTAACCTGAAAATTGCGATTAAGACAATGAACTCTTTGAGAAAGTGTTGCTCTGTGACATTACCTTTGGATGGAGGCCAAAATCCTATCTGCAAGGGTTAGGGTTAGGGTATTCTTTGGTCATTCTGAAACCTCAAAGTCAGAAGTCTCAACTAAAAAATCTGATTAAAAACACACAGTGTACACACTGACGTTGACGCATGCTCTTAGCATCCATAACAGGTTGGTTCCAAGAAACAACAAACAACATCAGCCTTGCAGAAGGTAGTGGTTGTCGTCATTAGACCCGATCGGGCCGATGTGTTGTTTTTGTATATGATTGCTGTCCAAACACAATGCACCATTATCCGTGGTTGGAGATGCTCTTTGTATGTTACACCAAATTCATGAGCAGAAACCAATACGGCACTTACTGGGCATCAGCTCATCCCGCGTCACGGTTTTTCTGCCTGCCTCCAGTGCTGAGAAGTGCTTACAGAAGGTGGAATTCATTGTTTCTCTCAGTTGCATTGCTGTTTTATGAAAGCGTTCATGTGACATTTTACGGCAAAACAACACCAAAAACAACTGTCAGCCACACACAGCAGCTTGCATGTTTTTCATTTCTGACCATGAACATGACTTAAGCGGTCTGAGGCAAATCCAAAGCCAACTCTTGGCCCTGTTTAGCCTCTTTGAACCTCATTGGATACACAACTATTCACAATGTTCAAGCTAGAAACACGGATATGTTTTTCATAGTTGCTAGAAAATTATCATTTTTTAGATACTCTGAGGTTTTCACTAGACAATGAGCAGTTTCAGAAATGTTAGGGGATGGTTTTCACAAAAGAAGTTTTCCGTCTATCCTGCCAGATCCTCTAATAGTGTGTCTGTTAAACATCTGGCTTATTGGACACAATGATGGCTGGTCATCAGATAAGTAATTCCGAATTGGTGTGACTCCCCTGCTGTGTTGATTCAACACACCCCTACGCAGTTTTAAGGCTGCAACCTTTGACACACAAGTAATCTCCTTCCTGGATCCTTCAACTTTAGTGTCTCATCAAATGCCTCTATTATTTTTTTTAAGACTCAGGTGTCGCTGAACATGTCTAGACCCAAATATACAATAAACCTTAGGTTTATGACGGAGGTCCAGATGATGATGGGCTTGAAGGGTTCCTGGGTGCTGACAAACTTTCTGGTCATCAGGCTCACTGAGTTTACTGGCCCTCCCTGCACTATTAACACACACACATTTGTGCACACAGGCACAGAGGGAAAGAAAAATGCAGAAATTTGTTTAGTGAGGAGCAGCTGCTGCTTTAATACAGCACAAGAATGAAAAATACTTTTTTTTCCGGTAGCTTTGCCGCAGTGCACACAGAAAGCTTTGGAACAGATTAAGTGCCCTCCAAACTCGACGACAAAATACAATCCAGAGCTCAGATCAAAGGGCCTAATCACATTTCAATAAGACGCTGATCATTTATTTATGTATGACTTTTGATCTTACAGTGATTTTAATTGAAACGTACCACAAGGAATTGACAAAGTCATACATTTTCCACTCCAGTGTTACTAGTATTGACAAACCAAAACCCCACTTCCCTTGATAATTAATGCTCGGTCATTAACCTCCCTGAGGAGTGTTGTTATTAGAGAGGTTTCTAATGTCCGACCCAGCAGGCAAAGGCAGATCCAGCCATGGGTCATTACGAATCAGCATGAAATTAGAGGTAGCTGTTCCTTTGCCCCTATTCAGGTACCTGTATCAAAGCTTGGATACCTCTGATTCTAAATCTAGCATCTCTCGTTACAAAAGAACTGATGTCTTGTTATGCCGCCAGTGCCTAACAGTAATTGCACAGAAGTATGTGGCCTATTAATATCCGAGCAAGCAGGTGGAATACCATCTATGTTTGAAATGTTTGAAATGAGCATTTGCTCAGAATGCTCAGAATGCCTTTTTTGATTTTTGATTATGATACGGTAAGCTCATTTTAAAACAAAAACTATTTTGGAGATAACTGCAGCGTATTGTAACAGACGAGGGAATGACATAAGAGATCCCTCACATAGATTTCAAAAGACTTGAAGCAATCCAACTGTGCAGGGCTGCACTGAGGCTGGGTTGTTGTTCTGTTTTGGTGTGCGAGGCAAAAAAAAAAAAAATAGAAAGTTTAAAATAGCTCAAAAATTGAGAAGATGCAGTGCGGACCACCTGTTTAACTCCAACTGAGAGCCAATGACTGTCAAGGGGTCTCGGAAAACCAATCTGTATTCCCACCGGTTTCATTGCGGGCTCTCACAACTCTACTTAGTCACCGCGATCCCCATAACAGTAATGTCAGTGAACATGTCAGGCAGCTAAGCCTGTGTGTCATCTCTGATACCTATTGCAGTGTTTGTTTGAGTTGGAGCGCTTGCGGTTGGAAGATAGTTCGGGGGATGGGGTTTTTATTCTACTTTGATTTGGCAGGAGAGAGTGGAAATTGCATCCAAGAGACGAAGAAGGCAGTAAGCGCAGACTTATTCTTCACGTAGCACATAGCATAGACTGCCCCGAGCAACACGGGTAGTGTTAAATCTAATAAAGATTTTCTTATACAGTAGTATCCAACAGCGTGTCCAAATCCCCAAATGTCTTATCAGCTCTCTGATGACATTTTGAAACTCAGCTGTGAATGGGACCGAGTTTCATAACATCTTTAGTGTGTAGTTTACAGCCACATGTTGCGTGATTCTCGAAAACCCTGTGGGACAAAGCTTTTAAAAATCTTACTTTTACAGTCAAGTCGATCATGTGCACGTCAGCTATGCTGGTTTTGCGTGGTTAAGATAGTCCTTAAAGTTTCCATGCAATGGCTGGTGAAAATGTGTCCCAGTAGGTCAGTTGTGCCCCATGGTAAATGGTAAAATGGTAAATGGACTTGCATCTCTGTAGCGCTTTTCCAGTCTACTGACCGCTCAAAGCGCTTTACAACACTTGTCAGACTCACCCATTTACACACTGATAGCGTGGTGCCAACTGCTCATCAGGAGCAGTTTAGGGTCCAGTATCTTGCTCAAGACCACTTTGACATGCAGCTAGCAGGAGCCGGGATCCGAACCAGCAACTTTCCGATTACTAGACGACCCGCTCTATCTCCTGAGCTGCAGCTGCGCGTGCCCCTTGTACAGAGGCCTCGCCGCAGTGGCCGATGGTTTGAGCCCCCCTGTGTCACCCCACCTTTCTCCCCATTTCCCGTCACTCTTTGCCTGTCCTATACCAAATGTAAAACAGAAAGAAACAGAAAATTTGTCACAGACACTGACTGCCATTTACAGTAGCAAATAATGCTAAATGTGTGTTACGCCAGGCAGAACAACAGAGGCCAGATTGATTGGAGAGAATACTGTATCGAGATGGATTTCTCTCCGGGTGTGGTTCCTGGCACCCCGGGGCTAAACCAGCAAATGGGACTACTCACTAGCTACCAGCAGCACATCTGCAGTTATTAACAGTTAGAAATCACTTTAACAGCAAACTAGTCATACAGATCCATCAAGAAGCTCCATAATGCACCTTGGTACAGTTACCAAGTTAGTTGATAGTGAAAAAATGGAGGTAAGCTAAACATTTGTGTATAGCCCCTGGTGCAGGATGAGTCATCAGCATTTTTTGTTGTTTCTAGGAAGTTATAACTCTACAATATCTTAAAGAATACCTACAAAACAACTTTTTTTTGCCATTGTTGTGCCTGGTAGTGGGAGAGTAGTGAGATATAGAGCAAGACAGGATGTGATAAGAACACAAATCAACATCCATTTTGACTTTGATGTTGACGGAGAAGGGAAATAGTTTGAAGAGGTCAACACTTATGTTGTAGCAGAACCTCATTACTGCGAGACGAATGCATTTCTGCTGCAGGCCTTCATCACGGTATGGTTTGCGTTAGATTGTGTCAGTTAGGGTTAGGCATTGATGTCATGTTCATAAAAAGCAGGTTTATTGCAGGATTGGTGCAACTTCTGACTCAATTTTGAAAGTTGAGCACAGTGCATGTCCATGCACAACCTAAACCTCCACACCTTTTTCTTACTGTCTTGTTACAAACAGGGCAGACTGTATTGGCGGTGAATGGTGATACTGGATATAAATCCTGAGGAGCTGAACTTGTCCCAGATGGACACCCTTTATATGGATCCTGGGCTGGCTGGAACTTGTCGCAGAAACCTTGTTTCAGGGACTTAAGCCTCCACTGTGTTTGTAAAGACAAATGTACGCAGAGGTAAGGTGTTGCAAATAAAACATTTCCTTAAAACTGTTCCAGATTAAAATTTCAATAACCTTTGTATTGCCATTTGACATTATTACATAGATCTATTATTAAAGATGTTGAACAAAACACTTTTCCTTTTCATCCTTTGTCTTCCTTGATCACCACTACAAGTCCTGGAGGATCGTGTTGCTCGAGGCAGGCTGTGGGGAAATATGCCTTCCCTCTGTTCGAAAAAGGTCTCATTACTTTTCTACAGCTGTGACTTCTCAGTAAGAGCTGTGGGCTTTGGCACAGTGTGGCTTCTTACCTTTATAGGCACTCTTAATCGCATCAAACCATGGAAAACAAAGATGTAAGCTCTTATTAGAATATTATGATTTCACTATAGACTATAACCGGTACTGCCACCAAAACAACAAATACTAATGTTCCAAGTAGGGATGTAATGGTTACCGGTGTCACGGTAAACCATGGTAAAATTCCCGACGGTGAAGGTTACCTTTTAAGTTTTAATTACCATGGTAACTGCCGCGGTCGATAACCACTCTTTGGAAAACTCGCAGCGCCTGCGCAATGTGCTCTTGTTATGTAGCTTGTGAAGAAGACATGGCGGAGGGAGGACGTGATAATAGTGACCCTCCAGGCATTTTTTCAGCCTTCAAAGAGAACCAAATCTGAAGTCTGGGCGTATTTTGGTTATTATAAGAATGCTCAGGGACAGCTGGTCGAGGATGGCAGCCCTGTCTGCAGGAGCTGCAAGAAGAAAGTTGTTGCAAGGCTCGGCAACACCTCCAATTTACTTACTTTCACTTTACGACCATCACCCTCAACTGTTCAGCGAATGCAAGGTAAATTTACCTTAAGCTCGGGTGCGTGATGTATGTGTGTGTCGAGTTTTCTCTGTCTAATTTGCTGGTGTCACTAATGTAAACTGACCACATAGTGGTGTAACTGAACCAAGTTGATCCCTGATTTGGCACGTTATCTGAACCGCTTATTAATTGTAGATTTCACTTTTTAAAGTCGACCTAATAATTCCCCAAATATTGATGCAGAGCTGCAGTGGGGAGGATTTGAGACAAACACGTACTGGGTGGACTGAGTTGGTGAATGCAAACTGACTGAGATGACTGACTTTCATCTCAGCTCTGTTCACCTGAGCAGCGTCTACCTGTGGCTCAGCAGCCATCTGACCAATCGGATTGACCGAGTCCATTGACAACAGACAAGCAGGCAGACAGAGAGATAGACAGCTATATATAAGTAATATCAGAAATATATAATACTTGTGGATTATTTGTAGAATAGACTATATATAAAGAAAAAATATTTAACCCAAACATGGAAACACGAGTACTGCAGAGACATGCAAGAAAAGACTTTCTGAGAATAGTTTTCAATGATTATTTTGATTCAGGTAAAAAATATAGGTTATAAGCTTATAAGATACCCAATAGGTTAATTTCAGTAACAAGATAGAGATGTTATTCGGTTTTGATAACAGTATATCCACAACGAGTATGCAGTAAGATAACAGCAGAACAACATGAGGACAAAATCATGCAGCATCCTGTTTGCTTCGTGGTCGAACCTAAAATAGATAATGGTTGGAAGGTAGGATGGATGAAAGACACAAAGAAATGAGATTCAAAGAGAATAATGGGGTGGTAGAGAGGTTTGAACTGGAGACCAATGCAGTGCAGGGATTGGAACAGCGTGCCGTACAAAGCAATGTCTGCTCCAGTGTTTAATGGCACAGGGAGAAGAGATGTAATTGATTACTGTTATCGGCGGACAGGCAGTTACTGTAACACAGATAAAGGCAGCCATAATACCCTACAATATACCGTTAGACTGATGGGAAGGGACCGATAGAAGACTTAGGAGTAAGGAGAGGGGGATAGAGAAAGGAATGGGAGATGATAGTCCAAAATGAGTATTGAGACAAAGGAGAGGAGACAGAGACAGAGGAGCGCGATGAAGAGGTTCTAATAATATAATGGTGTGTTCATATATCAGTGTTGTCCTTTGGAGGGAGGTTTGATCTTTCCCCACGTACGCTCAGCCCACTCTGTTATCCATATTTCCTTCAGCTGCACACTTTCATCTCGCGCCGTTTATTATCAATATCCACCTATTCCACCCGTGTGACACCCATTCATCTCTCACCTCACCTATTCTTACCCTCCTCGCCCCATTTCACTCGCTGGCTCTCAGCGATCACCTGTCCCCACCCCTCCTAAATCAAGCCTCCCTCATCTATCAAAAACCCTCTCTTCACTATCTTCATCCCTTTTTTAGTCCTCCTCATCCATTCTCCTCCACCACGGCTGCTGAGCTCCTCTGTCTTGGGCTGAGCAGAACAGATCGGAACAGCCTCCGTGGCTGCTGTGGTCACCGGCTAATCACAAGAGGGCTGTTAACAAGCCAGAAACCCATTAAGGGTATAGGAAGAAAGAGAGGATGATACCCCTATTAAGAGATATGCGCGAGGCATCCACGCGGACTGAAATGCGAGCGTGTGTACAAACACTCTCAGCCGTGCTCTCGGGAAGAGGAGCAGGGTATGCATGCGGCCACATGCACAGCGACAGGCCAAAATCCGAGACAGAGGCAAAAACCGAGACAGAGGCACGCGCACAGAAGAGACACCGCAATATTTAATGTTCCTGTGTGACTCGCGTCTCCTGAAAGCCCATGCCTCGGCTATAAATCTCTCGACTTTTGTGGTTCACTGTTTTTTTAGTGGTCATCTGGGAGCAAACACACGCATCCACACAAACACACACACACACACTAACACACACAAACACACACACACACACACACACATATGCTCACACTGCCTCATAAACCTTTACAGTTATTATGATGGAAATCACACAGGCATGTGGAGTGAAGGCAGTGGATGAATGAGGATCTGTTTTGTTTAGCTACGTCTGCACTGACTTCTTACCTTTGCCTTCTCTTATATTGGTGCATATTTTAACCAGTGTTGGGGCTCGTTACTCAAAAAAGTAATATATTACACATTACACATTACTCTAAAAAATAGTAACGCCTTACATTACATGATTACTCCCGGAAGAAAGCAATTAGTTACATTACTCGTTACATTCTTTCTACTTGCTAGCAACAAGCTTTGTGTTTGCATGCTGTATCTGTAGGTGCTTCGTTAAGTTTGAGGTAGTGTTAGCAGCGGTGGAGAGAAGTTTCCAACACGGGCAAAGTATGCACCTTACAGTCAAGTTATTTTCCTTACGTTCAACAAATTCAAAGTAATGTTTGTAACTCCAACCGTCAAAAGCCACTCAGGCAAGCCACATGCAGCAGCATGTTCTGCTCGTGTTGTTGCCGCTGCCATTGTTATCCCATCTCCCCTTGTGGGTGGCGACTAACCAATCGGTGATGGTGAAAGGTACCTCGTGCCAAACCCCAACCTATCACTGTTCCATTGATTTGCTAACAAACTGACATTTTGGCACGGCATACAGCCTAAGAATAGCACAACTGTAGTGCTAAAGTATAATATTCTCACTCCATAAGCAACTCAGTCACCAAGATATAGTGTTAGCATTTACTGTTTCTACAAACTACTGATATGTCAAAGTTTGCACATGTCATAGGCCAGGGGTACTCAAATACAAATCTTAAAGGGCCACAAAATTTTTTTTCAACGATTCAAAGGTCCATGTATTGAGGTCGCTCAAGCCACATGCAATAATACTGTAATATTCAAAACAAAATGTCCTTTTCATTGAAACGGACAACAAAAATACGAACTAAAATAAAATGCCATTTCCATTTTGAGCACTCTGTTGCTTTTTGTTGTTGTGTCATAGATGTGACAAGAATCCTGATGATATGATGATTTCAGTGCATGTATTTTTGTTGTTCCTACCTCTGAATTTTGAGGAAATGGCTCTTCAAAATTCCTATGCTTTGTCTCACAATGACGTTTCAAATTGAAAATCTTCATCACAGCTATAGTCTCCTGGCATATTAAGCACATGGGTCTTGTGCTGGTTGGAGGGAGAATGGATGCACATTTTCACTGTCCACATTTCTTTTAGTAGTGAACTTGGAACACGCCATTTTCGTGCAATTTAGGCTCCGACAGCCAGAAAAATGTCAAAATGTGAACAAAATGTGAAATGTGAAAGTTAAAAATTGCGCTCACAGCAGTGAGTGACCCAGCTGTCTGTGTATCGTTGGCATGGAGACAAGTCCCGGTATACATGTGCTGATCCAACCAAAACACATAGTGAAGGACTAACAGTTCGGGGGCCACAAATAAGAGGCCGGCGGCCGCCTATTGAAGACCACTATCATAAGTTATGTGCTTTCTAGATATTTGTACAAAAACGTGCCATATTACCTTTATGAAACATGTTTATTAACCTGACTTTCGCCAGAGGAGGTGGAGGGGACAGGAATGGAGTGACAGGACACGAGGGTGCCAAACGGCTGACCACAGTTCCAGTCTGCGTTTTTCGGTAGTTTCTCAGAAGTTTCCATCCATGTTTGTGGCAAGCCATCTCCAGGTGACAAAAACAGGTGTTCCAGACATTTCCGGCGATTTTTTTGGCAACTGAAACTAAATATTTTTCACCATATGTTGAGCCGTCTCCAGCTGTGTTAGTGGCAATAACCTGGCGTTTATAAGAAGACCTCAGGACATTTCCAGCTGTCTTTGTGGTGACCAAAGCCATCTATTTTTCATGGGAAGTCGGGCCATCTCCAGCTTTGTTTCTTGGGGTTCAAAGCAAGTATTTTTTAAGCCAACCCATGATGTTTTCCTAACCCTAACCAACTATTTTTTTGTGCCTAAACCTTGCCAGAACATCAGCATATCATTGTGACAAGAGAGAAATAGAGAATTAAACCTAAACAAACATCAAGTCGCACTATAGAGGAGCTTAAAAGCTTTAACTTAGTTGTGTTTTTTTCAGAAACCTACTGAGCTAACATTTATCCTGGCAACTGAGTCACTGTAAGGCAGTGCTACAGGGTGGCCACTGTAATACCACTTTCATATATATTGTACAATCCACGTTTGAAGTGTGACACTGAGCACATGTTCAACACACAACACACACACATTTGTGCCAGTTTTCTTGCTACATGTTTGGTTCCACTCTTCACACAATGTCTGCAGTGACAACCCTTATGATCTGTCTGACCTTGTGGTGATATAATACAATTTGTTGCGGACACATTTTATAAATTAAATGGTACAAAAGCAACAGTGCGTGTTCGAAAAACCTCAGAGATTAAAAGGAACAGAATAGAGAAGGAGGGCACAAGTCAACTATTACAATATACCTATAACAATTCTACTGAAACTAGCAATCTTATAGTGTCATGGCAACCTGTGCTCACCATTTTATATCAAGCAGACTGCTGTTAAAGCCTGGTGATAGAATGGCTCACATTCAGGCTGACATCCTATATGGGTTTTCCCTATGAGTGCAAGGCTGCTAATGTATAAACACAGTGTGTGTTAAGCAGCAGCACATTGGAGAACATAATGAATTCCCTTTTTTCTACGGATCCTCTACAGATCAATATGCATGCTTTTCTGGCACATTAGGATAACATTGTAAGATGCTTTCTAGGTCATATGAACGTATCCCCTGTGCAAAATGAAAGGGCTCACAACCGCCATCTCCAGCATCAGCAGCTAGATTTGAATATACCTCAGTCCAGCTGAGGTTTTTCGTGGAACTAAGCAGCGATGTTGATGATGCCCATTAATCGAAGCTCCCCTACGCTGCGGATAAAGCAATAAACAGAATCTTCCAGCCCACTTGTGGTGAGCCGCCCACAGATCACAAAGTCGGTCAGCAGAAAAAGTCTGTTCAAAGTCTGTGAAATACAGACATTAAATGTGTGGTTTGACTGAGCAGTAGTTTCAGTTTTAATCTAGGAGGAATACATGAAGATGCCGAGTTCATGTTCTAAAAAAAAAAAGCGATTAGAGGGAACATGGTAAGTAAACTAGTTTTAAGTATGAGCTTAAATATCTGAAAACGACATTTATATGCGAACAGATTTCCCGACCGTCAGTAAACAAAGGAGAGCGTGGCACACAAATGGGAGGAGGAGCCACCAGAGCCTGGGCTGGCAGCTCATCACTTCACACACCTGGCCGCCGTCCCAGCCTGTTAGAGGCACTACCAAAGACCCGCCACAATCAAATTACCAGGAACACACAGCAAGGTAACACAATCAGTCCCCCAGTGACTTCTACACCCTGTTTTTCCTGGAGATTTTTAGCGGCGACAGGCCTCCACCCCCACCGCTGCACAGCTTGTGACAGAAGCTGAGCAGAAGCCTCTTTCTTTTTCTCACCCTCGCAACTAGCCTTCTTTGATGTGCGCACATTTGGACGATCCACTGATTTGGTAAATGGAAATGAATTCGTTGGAGTAGAATAAATATATATATTTCTTTTTGTTAGCTGTGGCACGGCCTGTGTACAGATGAGTGCGAGTTGTTTCAGCTCTGCCTTAACAAGAGCAGATGTTTGGGGGCACTAATCAAACCAGGAATGTGGTAATACTGGGTCAAACTCACTGAGGAATGAATGTAAGGAGATATTTTATTTCAACCCAGTATAATTGCATAATAAAAACTGTAGGCGAAGTACATTTCTGCAAAACAACAGATAAGGCAAAACTTATTGCAGCTTCACATTTTCTTTCTTCAAATACCTGTTTTGGTTGCCATAAAAAATAGTTGGAAATGTCCCCAGAGTCGGCTTAAAAAAAAATCTTCTACCTCCACAACCCTTTGCATTCTTGAGAACATCCAGCTAAGCTACATGTCTGTCATTCATACATTTGCACATGAAGACTTGCCTTGTGTAAATGAACCTGATGAGGGGATACAGGAAAAAAACACAACTCTAGGTAACCCAGAAAAACACATATCATAAGGGTAACAGTAAGAATTCTAATTCTATTTAGCGCGATGATAAGGTTGGGATTAAGGTTCAGGATATGAAGAATGTGGCACAATAATTACCAATGTTTCTATAAAAGTAACACAGTGGTCATATGTGTGTGTGTGTGTGTGTGTACAGGATGAATTGCATTTTGTAATTTTCAGCACCGGCCAAGCCTTTTTCTATATTGACTGCACTGAACTTGTGTGTGTGTGTGTGTGTGTGTGTGCAGCAGTTCCCAGCTGTCTCTTTGTGCAGGATTGACTCCATTGTGTGGTACTTTCCCGGCCATGCTTGAGGTAGCCTGCGCTAAGCTGGCTCGGTGTAAATTGATAGGAGAGCGGAAGAGAGGTTTACTAGATTTGTACAAGTAAACACGGCAATAATTTTCATGTATCACTTCAGACCAAAATGAACCGGGACTGCTGAAGATCATTAGGCTCTGCTCAATCGCGGCTTGTGTATTCTGACAGCACATTCAACAAAACAAGCGGCGCGGAGATTGGTAAATACACAACCCAGTGCTCCTGAGCGTGGGATATCAAACCTATTTGGCTCAGAGTTTGAGGTTTTTAAATCAGCTTTTGCAACTTTGCTACCCTAACCTTCTCTTGGCTGAAAGATTTTTTCCCTCTCAAATTGCTTTTTTGGTTATTCCAGTGGATGCTTGTTGACATGCATTCCTTTTTTTATGTTAAGATGCATAAGAAGACCGGAGACGTTGCAGAATTTGAAGCATAATTGGGGAGCTTCCTCTCTCTTATTGGATGTGTCCAAAATGAGATGCGGTTCATAATTTACAAGCGTGTTAACACCGCAGATTTAACCTGCATGTGCACTTTGTGGTCATGAAATATCACACTTCTTTGCTAAATGTTCATTTAGAGGGTCTTAAACACAAGGTATTGTTTCAGAACTTTCAGAACTATTTCAGGGGTGGCTGTGGTAGCACTGGCCACCTCTGGAACCTGATTGGCCACCTCAGGTGCCACCCCAGTTGATTGACAGGTCACTTCACATCTGGTTGAAAGAAGTGCAATTATGGAAAGGTGAACGCGGGAGGCAGAATAAACTTCTTTCAAGTCACTGGAATGGATCTGGAGGACCTACTTTCGGTAAATACATCATTCTGAAGTAAGTTTTAAAGTGGTTTACTGATGGCTAATTGTTTTTCAACTATTGACAATTTGACTGCACATTTAGAGAAGAGATTTTGTCCCCAATAGTTCAACCGTGCGAGGCAGGGTCCTCTCGCTGTTTACATTGTCGGTCATGTCACAATATGGCGTCGATTTAAACAAAGGAAGCAATGCATGCAGTGACTCGAAATGACCATGAAAAGGTAAGGAAACAATATTAGTTGCGTCTGATTGCAATCGATATGGGATTTGATGTAATATTGAGACACAAACACACAATTACACATGTTGATTACAACGTGTGAAGTTTGTCTGCGTGTTTGTTTGGGGGCTAACGTGAGGTGGTTAGCTCAGGCTAAACTATGCTTGGTATCAATGGACAGGGAAGCGTCTGTCGTTTCAGAGGAGGCCAAACATGACGGTGTTTGGAGACCGCCCCTGAATTAACTTATTCAAATCAATTCATTTGCCAAAATTCAAACTTTCACAGCCTAATGATTGAGATTACGCACCAATTTGGGATAGTAAGCAAACGCAAAATTGACATCACCTGCAAGCTGAGTGCAACTGATATTACTCAGTGTTGATGAAGTTGTCAGACTTCAGCCTCTATAAATGTACTTATGCCATCTTTCACGCGAACACATGCTCTCACACACACACACACACACGCTCGCAGAGGTCAACAGAGACGCACCAGCAGATCTGCTCAGAGAGAGCCTCAGGATGTGTTTTAGCTGACTGGAGCACTTATGGCTCATCATCTAGTCCTGACTCCTCTGATCAACTTAAAAGAGAACTAGACACTATCTGCCAGTGCTGTCTATTAATAGAAGCCTCTAGGTTTTAATTACAGAATGTGTGGATGCCACGTCTGTGATTACAATGATTACTGTATACAATATTGCCAGTTGAAGGGAAAAATTGAATGTGAAAATTAAGCACAAGTCATGCATTCTCCTGTTGCTCACCTTAGTTCCTTTAAATTGCACATTAAATGACTGCTATTGAACACATTTTCTTGAGTTTGTGTCGCTCTGGGCTCTGTTGTGCTGCATTAAAAGAGCATATCCTTTAAGTGGGCTTGCAAACAAGGCTTCGGTGTTTGCAAGGTATGTGTAATGTCCTTGAAATGCAATCTGTCCCCAAATCAAATAGTAATGGAGCATCCAAGTTTCAGCCACAATGCAAGAAAAAAGGTCAGCCGCTTCATGTTTGGGTGCAATCTGGCATCGCCACTCAAAATCTCAGACTTTTTAGCCCCCTCATCGTACCTGAGAGCTCTTGTTTCATAATTAATGATAACACAGAAATGTTCTCTGAAGGATGAGTGTTGTTAGTCTGACACTCACCCTGAATTAGCATTGCACTCTGCTTCATTATTCAGTGTGAAACGTTTGTAATGATGCCAAAGCAGAGGGCATTGTGTTCAAATTGAATTCAGCTCAGACTGGATTGTCCCTACCCAATTACAGACTCTTAGTCACCAGACAGACCTGAATAGCTCCGGTTGTACCCGCATGGGTTCACTCTGTCCGTTGCTGATAAAAATCAAAATGTGAAATTCCCAGCACGATTGATTATCGCCTCCTCAAAGGAGCGACTGCCCAACTGTGGATCGTTGACATTAATCACATGCAAACAACATGCACTACTTTAAACGGTGAAAACACTTAGCAGTGCAGACATGCTGCTTGTCAAACATCAGCAGTGAAACTAAGACAAGGCCCGAAGTATAAGATCGACTTTCGAAAGCAAGCGACCGTGTTACATTCTATCTTCCCACTGTTTAATATGTTTGAAAGTAATGAAATTGACAAAGAACAGTCATAAGCATAATGATTGTCCCACCCCCCATAAATCACTGTAAACACAACTTGGAAATTTCAATGATATTCATAACACACAATAGAGCACTTGTGGCCTTGTGGCCTTCAGCAGTACAGTGCCACTGTTAGCGTGTTTCATAACTAAACCAACAAAAACAAAATCAAGCTATTCATTTTGCAATTATCAATCAGAGCATTCACAACAACCGCTCAAAATCAGCCGGGTGGACGTGTAGAAACCGCAATTTGAGTTTTCAAATTAACCCTTTCATTTAGAGCATTTTCTTTGACAATATAATACATTGAATAGGGAGGCTGCTTTCGGTATTTTAAACATTAGACACATGAGTGCGCAGTACCGTCACTGCAGCAATTATCATGACACATTTTAGCAGCAAAACTAAATACTGTGGTTATAAACCTGACAGGACAGAGGAAACAGAACAAAACTTTTAGCTTCTGAAATGCATGTTTTGAGACAACTCTGATGGACCTGCGTTGCCCCGGACACTTTCAGTGTAAGAGTCTGTGCGTGTGGAAGAACACACACCTTTAATTAACATCAGATCCTTGACGACCCTGAGAGACTGAAATACTTTTCCATTGCCAAGAAATAAAATAAAACAAATGTATAATCGTCACCTGTCTTCATTTTCTCTGCACTTCTGTGAGGCAGTGGCAGGCTGATGTTTACGAGTGAGCCACAGTTACATTAACCGGTGTCTGCAGCAGCTAATGCAGCAGTATAGTTTCCCCATAGCTGTCAGGGTGATAGAGTCACAGCACTATCGTTGGTGTCCCCCCCCTCGGGAATTGCTCTTGAGAGAAATCTCATGTGGTTATCCCCTCTGAAGTTGATAATAGATTTTAGCCCCTAAGTACAGTGTTTGACACAGACTGAACATATCCACAGCAGTTGAGCAACGGCCTCTGCTGGGGCACTGCAACACCAACAGACCGCACACAGAACTGCACTGAACAGTGACACCGGAGCCGGCATTGACAATAATGGCACTTTGTAAACATTTTATCTCGAGGTTTTGACAATCATCAGCAAACACTTCCATTGCTTTTTCTTTTAAATCATATTCCATTTGCCCATGTTTTTTCAAGTTCTGCCTTTGCATTCTAATTGAAATGCATGACTTAACACATTTGTGTTGCATCAGCCGGGCTTTGTTTGATCAAAGACTATCAGTTTAATTATTCTCCATGTCATGTGTGCTGGGATTGGAGAACTTCTTTTTTGTTGTTCTCTTTCAATTTATTCATAAAGGGAAGAAGGGTGGAGGGACACACCCCTTTGTTTTCTTGGTTCGCAAGACAGTTTTTGGGGTTAGAGGAATTTTTGCCTCATTTGCAGGGTTTGCTTGGTATGCCAACGGCACAAAAAAGGGAACTCTTCACAGGCGACTGAGCATATACTCAGAATATTCCCACATGCTGATGCCTAATATGAGATAACACCTGAGAAACTGACACCGGTTAGATGTGTTCTGATCTAAATTTGACCATACACAAAGCTCATATCAACAAATACTTGGTTCAAAGTCGAGAATTCCCCCCTCTCAATCCACGAGCATGTAGCGGTGATACGCACAAAGGTTACTTTCTTTTCATTATCGCTGAAGAAGTCCCACACTATCTAATTTCCGTCCGCCTCTTTCATACGCAGTGTGAATCTCGACGCAAGTCATGCTTCACAAATGTTTCGAAGGAATGAAAAAGGGTGGGACGGCTCCAGATAAATTTGAATTCTTCCTCTTTATTAGCTTTATCTCAAGTGTAATAATGCATTCAGGGCCAAGTGGGAGGCAGGCCGGGGGGGGCGGCTGGGGGGATTAGGAGCATCTGTCAGAGAGATCCACATTCGAAAGACAGTGCCCAGAAGCCTGAGTACAAAGCACATCTCACACCTAGACACGCACTTGAAGAATTTAATGGGCATGTCAAAATACAAAACCCCGTGCTGAGGCAGCAAGTAGCGTCTTTAATAAGTCGCCGTGATCATGTTGAATGATGAAAAGAAAATGTTATGCGCACCAGTCAAGTACCATCATATTAGATTATATTTTGATTTTTACTCATCAATCTGCTCGTGTGTGTGTGTGTGTGTGTGTGTGTGTGTGTGTTTGTGTGTTGGTTGCTACTCAGAGGCCGTATGCTATTTTTAAATGAGTTGCATCAGCCCGCGCTTCCCAACCTCAGGCATGCATTACAATGTCTCATCTACATAATGTTCCAGATATAAATTAACTTGAGCGCCTCAACCAGTATCTGCCATAAGATCAGTTTTAACCCACATGATAACGGCCATACACGTGAGCACACATAAACAAGCCCACGTCGAAAGATTCACGGAAACATGTGAATAAAAACATGTAGCCACATTATGTACGTCTTTGTCTCTGTCACAAAAAGCAAGCTTGTACTTGCGCTTCGCACTAAGACGCACAAACTCAGTACATTACACAGAGCCGGGACGGGGATGGTGTTATAAATTACAAAAACGCAACCCGCTGCTTATCTCAACATTGATTAAAAGGGAAAACTGGCCCTGAATACCATCCAGAGCCCAAAATGGTTTGAAATGAATAAATCATAGCTCTTATCCCAAACAGCAGAAGGAGAAAATGAGCAATATCCTAGAAAGCTTTAATTTTTTTTTTTTTTTTTTTTTACCAGCGTAAATATGAAGGGGTTGTTTAGTGAATTCTAAGCAGATGCTTACCTGATTGTGATTCCGCTCACAGCAGCAAAGGTGGGGCTGTGGGGAATCCAGTGAGAGGAGCACATATTAAAATACCTCCTTTAATTCTACCATGAAGAGTAATTTGAAAATACTGTAGTCGGTACATCTCGGAATAAATTGGCTGTGTAATTTGGCACATATTGCAGGATCAAGGCCCATACGAAGAAAAAAGGGGTGAAGTAATGTTTGTTGCATGAAAAAAAAAATCGTACATTTCGATGATGTTCCGCTTGCAAACGAGCAATCAGCCACCAGGTACAATGTTCCTAAGGACTTTCTGTCATAATGATACAATGGACATGTCACGGCATTTCGCAGCAGCATGCTAAATATTTCGAAGAAGGCTAATTGAGACAGTTAATCAGCCCAGATTACAGATTGGTTTATTTTTATCCCAGTCATTTGCAGCCCCGAATTTGACAAATGGCTTCCTCTGTTTCTCTAAACGATGGAATGAATCGCCCCATTTAAAATGTAGGTTACAGCCATTGCTCTGATTTGTGAATTCAAGAAAATAAAAAAAATAAATGTAAATGCATGTGCTCAACCCAGACCCAGCTGGATATTCTTCTTACGCATGGAGAGGGAAGAGCTTTACTTTCTGAATTCTGAGAAGCTCAAATAAACAAGCGCGTCGCACAGCCACACTTTGAGTGCCAGTTGTGTAAATTGTGCGTGGCATACAATCACATGTCTGTACAAGAAGTACATACAAAAACAATGTTTTCGCCACATTTTTTGGAAAAGGTTTCAGTATCAACAAATTGCACTCAGAAGAACTGATCAGGTCGGATTTTCTCAGTGCAAGGTATTCTCAGTGACAGATGGTAAAAGGTGATGTTTATTCTCAAAAGCAGTTCTCGAAAAGCAAAGCCGGTGAATACTGTCAACAAGAAAAGGACTAAAATGTAGAAATAAAGCTCAGTGAAGTATCAGCTCAGTGATTTAACTGAACAATGTCCAGCCCAGGATCACCAGGATATGTTAGCAGTTATTCTTCTGCAAACCACAGACACATCCAGGGTTGACAGTTGTACCACACATGGCATATAACCTTCACATTGAATGCTAATTACATGACCGTGGTGTGGAAGGTGTTGACATTATTACAAGCCATGAGGCTGCCAAACTGGCAACCAAGTCCATGTGGACGTTTCTAGCTGTTTTTGTGGAGAAAGCTGACTTTTTTTTTCACAGGAAGTTGGACCACATCCATCTGTTTTTGTCACCAAAAAGACAATGTTTCTTAACAAGACCAGGGGACATTTCCAGCCATAGGAAGTGGGAACGATCTCTAGCTGTTTTTGTGGTGACCAAAACAGGTATTCTAAGGCCAAACCATGATGTTTTCCTAACCCTAACCAAGTTGATTTTGTGCCTAAACCTAAGCAGAGCATAAGCACAGCGTTGTGTGATTAGAGAAATTGGCAACATAATGAAACCATAAGTTTTAACTTTAAAACACTCTGGATTTAAACCAATCACAATCGCCTTGGGCGGAGTAAAGCCCAGCATGCGGCGACGTGACCCTGCAAGCCTGCGCCAGAGGGAACTTGTTTTTGCACGTCCAGAGGCAAGCCTTGGCATTAAAATGTCTTAACCCCTGCAAAAGAATAAAGGTAACAGCTGCTAGCTTGGTTGCTAGCTTTGAGGTTGTTGTTGTTGTGTCCAGAAGAGGTAGGGATTTTGAAAACAGTAACATACAGAGAGTGGAAAGGGAAATTTCACCCTGAAAGAGGTGCCCTGTGACAGGCTTATACCCTAAGGTTACATCTGATCTGACTGAAGTTGTAAAAGCAGCAGGCAAACCTATCAAAAATGGTTATGACAGGCACAGGTTACAGGTGACAGATTGAAAGCCAAGGCCCAAAATCACATGGAAAGACTTTGACCTTTTGGCGAGGAGTGAGTGGAAAAGGGCTGGTTATACTGCGGGGCTGACAAGAGCAGGTGGGTGCGGAGGGTCAGGCGTCTGATTATTCGGGGCAAAGGGGTTTTTACAGGCTACAAGGGGGTGGTTGGGACAGTCAGAGGGCATCTGGTGGGCAGGAAAAGAATGGCAATGAATGAGCCCGAAGAAGCAGGAAGGACGGAGAAGCAAAATGGGATGGTAAATGTGCAAACGCAGGAAATTTGAGGGGACGACCTGCATAAAATCATTTTATCATCACTTCCCGTGGAAAAGAATAGTGAAAGATTTAATGATGGTATAAGTAAAAGCAAAAGGAGACTCAGGCAGCTCATCAGTGTTTTCATTTAATTGTTCAAAATACAAGAAATCGTATATGCCCGTGGCATTTCATGTGCAGCAATATGTTGTTACCACAAAGTTCCCTTTATTTTGTAGGATGGTCAGTGCCAGGCTCTGTAGGACGCAGAGGTAGCAATTTCCTCCCATCACCACAATATGATCCAGAACGACTCTTCCTATTGCACACTGTGTTCTGCAGCTGCTGGAGTGTTTTTTTATTTATTTTTTTTGCAATCCGTTCTCTATAGCAACCCATCCATTTCTCAATCTGGTCAAAACTTCTTTCTCTTCCCTCCAGCTGGAATGTAATTTCCTCTGAGTCGAAACTGCAGGTCTCCATTTATTTATTTATTTTTTTGTTAGCTTTTCTTTTTCTTTTTTCTTTTCTTCCAAAAGAGTATTTTGTCATAGTTACACACTGGTTGTTCCTTTGAGTAAGAGCCTTAGTCGCACACTTTTAGGAGCCTCACAATTTAATGAGGCCTTGACAGTGAAGGCGTACTGACAAAGCTCATTTTCAGTGGAAATCACTCGATTCTGCTACGAAGTGAACGTGTATCCGTATTGCTGATTGTCATGGAAGCAGAAATTATAAAATGTTCTACAAAAAGTGGAAACAGTGCTCGGACAGGACAAAATTAATTATAAACTAAGCACCTATGCTACTGATTGAAACATAGGTAACACAATGGACTGCTCTCTAAACCTCAGCAGGTAAGTGGCATGTTTAAACCAATCCATATTTCTTTAGTTATATTACTCGAGTTGTTTCTGACAGTAGGCATGGTGTGCGCTGATTAACTCCATTGTTTTTTCCGCTGTGATAAACACACATCTCACATGTGATTCCTTGCCAAATTGAGTGTGATTGTGACATTTTAATGAAGCAAAAAAACTGAAAAGCGTACTCTGATTTTTTCTCAAGAACTCGCAGTATTGAGGGCGTTTCCGAAATAATCTTATTAAAACCATTCGGCGTCTGCGGAATGGGCCATTTAAATCACAGCTGTCTTCACACTGCACGCTCGCAAGCTATTCACATGTGAGTTAGTCTTCTCTTAAAAATCCATGTAAGGGCAGCGCCTCACTCGATTGTGAACTGATTCACCACAAGGTTGATTTTTCTCAACTAGTACAGTGCCTTCTCCATTCAGTCTGCACATGGCACAGGCCAAAGCGGGTGCAGGTTTTTAATTTCAGTCGATGTGTGTACGACACGTGCTTCGCCGTCTGATCAACATATTTCCAACCGGAGAGCTGCAACTTAGTCTTTGCATGATTAGCAAATCGGAGAACGCACTCCCCTTTTAGAAGGCGTTCAGACCGAACACAGGGTGAATCTTACAGAGGCGAAGTAATTGAATGCAAGGTCAATTGAAAAAGATGTGAGTGGACGTAAGCAGAAGAGGGGCAAATCGATCTTAAAAAACAACTGGAGCTCCTGGTAAGTTTTTCAAATCAGCCCGTGCTAGCCAGCGGTCAGCCACACTGTACCATCACGTCCGCTGGCTGCGGCTGATACACAGTGATTACGTTTGTGTGAACAAAGTGCATAAATTTGTTTTTCGGTGGCTGCTTTTTTAGTCCCTCTGTTTGTTTGATGGTTCATTTGCAGTCCAAAGAAGCCAAGAGCATATTTCCATGAGAATAAACACAAATGTATTTTCCTACATGAGCACATGTGCTTGATATCGCAGGTGGTATCAGTTAATAGCCAGGGCCGGGAGGATAACCTTAAAAATGTGTTCCGATACAGTTGCCAATTACCTGTTGAAAATGTGATCAGTAACGTAATCCAAGTTACTTTTGGATTACCTCAACACTAAACATATGAAAATAAAGACTAGAGAAATTAAATGTCAATAAGATTACTCTAATTTAATCTCCCTCTTTAATGTTCCCTCTGCACCAGAGGGTTGTTGTCTTAAAGTGTTGTAATGTGTGCATGGAAGTAAATAACTACATCTACTCCAATCACTGTGTTTAAAGCTGCAGTCTAGACTTTTGAGAAATATTTGAATGAGAACAGCTCCTTGGTTCCTCCTTCTTTCTCTCTGCTGTGCTGCAGCCCTACCTTCAAAGCCCCTCCACACAGAAGAGCCTGCCGTGCAGGAGCAGGCTTGTAGTGATGGGAACAGAGGATAACAGCAACAAAATAAGCCCTGATTGTTCTATTTCTGATCAATACAACTAAATTACAATGACGAGTGCCTCATGCTGAGTCACTGTAGTAACCCAAGAAACAAACAATATTCCTCACATCGGCGCTAGAGTTACTAGGTAATCATTACCTGGAGTAGCGTTTTAGGAGAATACTTTGTATCTTCACTTGTAATTGAGTTATATTTCAGTGATGTAACTGTACCTGTACTTGAGGACAGAGCTTCAGTGCTCTCTTCACCACTGGTTACAGACAATGTGTCATTCTTTATTTCCAAATTGTAATCCCGTTGATGTATCATCAACATCTTTTTTTCACTCTAATACATTTATCTTTTTTCGGTATCCTGATTACATTATCCCTTTAAACACGAGCCTGGTTATAACACAGCAGGTGAGGAGTCTGGAGGACAAAGACATCAGGGACTTCCAGACCTTCTTCTCTGTCTTCAGTTTTCTACTTGTCTTTAAATACATTTAGGTGTGTGTGTGTGAACTTGGTTTTATGCAGTTATGTGTGTGTGTGTGTGTGCTTACAGATGTGATGTCTTAGCAGGGTACTGGCCACCTGGTGCTTGACTGGCATGTTTGCCACGCTGCAGGTAGCGTGGGCAAGTCTCCAGGGGCATCATTACACAACCTTGTTCCCTTTTCATACTTTCCAACCAAGTTCACCCGCTACCTTCAGTTGCTTTTATTTGTTTGATGTTTAAGGACATCTCAGGATGAAAAAAAGCCTTTAATGGTGACATTAATCAGCGGCGCCGTGCCATTTTTAGCGCGAGTGTCACAGGACGACCTGTGTAGACAAATTAGTAATTATTGTTGATTAGGTTTTCTAATATTCATTCATTTAACTTGTGGTAAGGTCTATAAGTCTGAGTAGAAAATGCATGAATGTGAAAGCGGTGGTAGCTGTGTCCCTGTGTGTGTCCTCTTGGGTGCATGTGTGTGTGTGTGTGTGTGTGTGTGTGTGTGTGTGTGCGTGCGTGCGTGTGTGTGCTATAAACCCTTGAGCCGTGAGAGCTTATAGCTTTGAGGGCCCAGCCCCTCCAATTATAACACGTTAAAGGCAGAATTCTCTTTACTTCTCTCCGCAGGGAACCGAGGGAGAAGGCTTGTCTAGTTTCTCACTCTACCCAGCGTAATAATTACCTGAGATAATTACTTTCCTCTCTCAAGCAATTAATGCCAATTCCGGGGGCAATGGTTTGGGATTCAGGCGGGGACCGGGGTTATGCACAGGCTTAGAAATTAACAGCAGGGAAGCTTTTATTTTTTCGACTGTCTTTATTAAACACTTTGAGAGTTGAAACCATGAGACATGTGAGCCAGGGTGGGCTGAAGTGAACTGTAAAACTGAGGAAAACATAACAGGGAGAGGTAATTGGAACAGATGTCGGTGTGACAAAATATGCTTTTCGCCCTTTGTGAATATTGTTTCCACTCCTGTGGTTATCCAGTCATTTCCAAATTCCCCAAGTCAAAGAACGCCTGTATGCGCAACACACCAAAGCACTAATACTCCTCCATATGTATACCAAAAAACATCCATCTCTGACCATGATCACGCTTTCTGTGACTGACAAAAACAAGCCCCTTCTAACTGTGCCACATGGACCGGCATTCAAATGAGTGGGATCAGGATCAAAACCATACGTGGCTGTTTCCGATCCTGCTGTGTGTGTGTGTTTGCGCGTGCGTGTGGTTGTGTGTGTGTGTGTTTGGATATGTGCACACGTGCGACTAAGCGAAGCTGATGGCTGTCACATGCAGCTGCCACCCTGGGCTGAGTGCTCTGCGCTGGTGCCAGTGCCAGTGCCTCATCATGGGATGCAAAACATTTTGAGAGAGTGACCCGCACGCGCAAACCAATCGCTCTTTCTCTTGTAATTATGCGGCTTCAAAAATAGAAAGGCACGCAGTGGGGAAAGATGAACACTCATCCCATTGTACGCCAACTGATCTCATCAACTGATTAATTATTCTGTATTTTTTATTCCCTCATGGCATCAAGATTCTAACAATGAGGGCTGTTAACAATGAACAGTAGCGCGCATGTGGGCAAGAGCAATGTTTCACCAGCTCGACATATTCATGCATGTCTTTTTAAACTCCTAATGCTCCGTAATGCAGCACATATAAGTATAGATAGTTTCCCAACGGAGAGACACCGTACATCTATCTGACCTTTTTATTTTCAAATGTATATTTTACATTCATTCCATTCTCTAAGAGCATCTATAAGACAATTAGTAACTTACACCTGCATGAAAGCAACGACTGTATTATTGATAAATTATTAATGAGAAGCCCAATTGTTCTGCTTATATACTCAGATAACAGATTTCTTTTCATCATATTCTCAAGAAATAGTTTGTATGTGAGGGGAAACACACACTGATGATAACAATGATGGTAAGAATTTGACGATCAGCTAAATAACCATATCAACTCATACTACGGTGGCCTTGACGGCTCGATGCGCTGCAACTTAAGAAATAGCATGCAAATCGACAGAACAAAAACATTCCCACCGTCTAAACCCAGGATTTGCAAAATCATGTTCCGTTTTCCCTGCCTAGGTTGCGAGCTCAAAGGTGGTTGTTTTTGTTTCATGTCGCCATGGGCAGACAGTGAAAGGGGAGGAGAATGCTGACTGAAATAGTCGGCAATGGTAGGCTTACACCAGTTTTCTTTGAAACAATACAAGTAGGACAGACAACAACGGAGAAGGTTTCCAGGGAACATTAAGACGTGATGCACACTGCTGTGACATGCTTGTTGTCAAAATGTCAACACGCTCATTAAGTTATTGGAGTTGGCATATCCTTTTTTTTTTTTTTTTGTGGGCAACATACGTGTCTGGGCATCTCAACCACTTTATCTATTTGCTTGATGTTTTCCTTATCTTTCTATGTCCTGCACATGTTCTCGAATTGATGAAATTGTATTTTATTTGCTTATCTTTTGGTCTATTTGCATGTGTTTTCTTGAGTTGCAGTGCATTGACTTCCAGGGCCATCATAATACAGTGTTTAAAGGCATGACCCACAATAATAACTGTCACTTGATGATCCATCCATCCATCCATCCATCAGTTCTGTCAGTATTTAGAAGCTCCCTGTAGCTTGCTGCTGTGATGATGTAATAAAAGACAACACATTAAGTATTATTTACGTTACATTGAGCTTACAGTTACTGACCCTATTGGGCTATCGTTGGATTAAACATAATTACTTGGGAAAATGTTAAAATAGTATGTTTAAAACTGACTTGAGGTGAAAAAACAATTACTTGAAGCAAATGGGACATTGAACTTCTTAGGAGTAAACAATGGGCATATGGTAAGAATGGTCTACAACTGTTTACCCATTATTCTTAACTGGCCATATGATAAAATATATTGGTGAATCAATATCTAATTATTTTACATATTTGAGTAATATCAAATCCACATTGCTGTATATTGGAAACATTGCTAGACTTAATGTTCTATCACTGGTTTGCACAACTTTTTTTTAAAAAAAGCTATCAAGTACATGATTTTACATATCAACAAATCATTATTTGCATCTTTGAAATTTAGTTCTGTTTACAGCAGCGATATACATTTTATGCGCTGCTGAGTTTTCACTTTCCCATTCCAGTGCTGTGTGGTGTGTGTGGTTTTTTTGTTCCCACTTTGATCAGGTATGCTTTTCTTTTAAAACAAACCAACAAAGAAAAAAATAACAGAGTGATTTGTCACTATAGTGCGGTAGAGTTCGACAAGGCCACAAACAACCTTAGCCTCCAGACTTACAGAGATGAAAAACACCTCCTCTGACACTGCGCGAAGGTCAGGTCCGTGCCTCATAAAGTGGCAAGTCAATGTCCAGATTAAACCGTGCAATATCCATTCATGCAGGTGTTAAACAAAGTATGCGTTACCGTAGTTGAAAAACATGCACATGGCGGGCTGTCCTCATCAGAATAAAATGATCATATAGGTTTACTGTGAAAGCAGCTTATTACGACCCATCGGTTTGTTGTTTGGCGGTGACCTCTAGAGGCTGTAGTTATTGTTACAGCTACATTGGCAAGATGGTTATTTTAAGCCAAATCACAAATTTCCTCAGTGTAACCATTCTTGCCTGAACCTAGCTGAAGGATGTATTGTACACAGTCAGTAAACTGACCCCGCTGTTTTTTTATTTTAATAGAGGCTAAGACACCAAAAACAGTTTGAACGGTGAATCATTTATCACAAATGACAGTGAAAGAAAGACAGGTTGAGGAAGTAGTTGAGGAAGACAGCATCATAGAGGGAGGTGGCATTTAAAACGTATAGCTGCTGCTGCTGTTATTGTTTGTGTCTCATTACCATGGGAAGCAAAGTGACCACATTGTGTCATCAATAGTGAGTAAATGACAGTGAAAGAAGGAGTGTCACCTTTAGAATTAGCATGGAACAATACCTGTAATGGCTCATTGTGCCTCTGATAAACACAATGAGCCCATGAGCCCATCTTTTTAGGCTGTTTTTCGCTGGCAGGAACAGATAATATGCTTGTTAAATATTCATCTAATTACCGCAGATGAAGGGCCTTTCTTGTGCCTCGAGGTGAAATTTTAAAATGCCATTCAATAAATCTTTTAAGTCTAACCTATTCCTTAACTGACTTCTTCATTCTGGTCGAAATAGATCAGCTGAATAATTAAATGATCTCCACTGTCGAGTAAGGCTACTGCAACAACAAGTAGCGAAAAAGATATGCAAAGAAGACTGGAATATAGATTTTAAAGTGAAGAAAAACAACATTATTCGAAACCATTATCTCCAATGGCTCGCACAACGCTACAATGGCTGTTTGCTGCGCGTCCCGGCTAGAAACAGGGTACAGCCAGCCAGGCAACAGAAGGCACAATGGAGGAGAAGCTGCTTTCAGGAAAAGTTAGGCATGCCTTAGAGCATGAACACAAGAAACACGCAAGGGCTAGGTTTAAGTATGCTGTACACTTTTTTAAAAAAGTAATGAGCAGGCCGCGAGGGCAAACTCCATGGCCAAAGAACCACAGCAGAATAATGTTTACCAATTCAGGAAAAGAATGAAAGAATATCAATAACAGTGAGATGCCCTTGCCATCCAGTATTGATGGGGTTACTGGGTCTGAAAATAATGCTGAACTCAATTTCATGTAGGTGATGTTCCTAACAATGATGGTGGAGTTATTACACCTGATGAAGTCAGCTGTGCCATTGACAAATTGGTTGTGAGCAAAGCATGAGGCCTTGGGCAAAATAAAATCTAAAATACGAATTATACTAGCCATAGAATCTCAGCTTTGTGTTTTTTTTGGATTGTTAATGTATGTAAGAATGTGTAACACGACCCTATGTTATCTATCTTGTTAAGTCAAAGACAAAACTAGAAAATGTCCAGCGCAGGAGACTGCAGACCAATTGCACTGGCACTTTCCAAAACAAAATATATAAGAACCACTGACAATCAATCTGGTTCTAAAAACTTTCATCCATAAGCTCAGGTAACATTGCAAAAGAAGCTTCTGTAAAACAGTGGATCATCTTTTTTTTTGGAGCGTCACAACTCTTGAAAAATGATTTGTCACTATCCATTTGGTCAGTGTAGAACAGTCGCCAGATTAAATTATTTCATACCCATTCAGGTTACAGCGGTGGAGGGCTAAACTGGAAGTTGGCTGAGATCAGCCGGTGCAAGTCTCTAGTGCAACTCCGCTATGGTTTACACAGTGCAGGAAGATCTGGGCAGCTTTTACAGATTTTTTACATTTGTTAAATGGTAATAAAACACAGCGCATTAAGAAGATATATCAATCCGCTGCTTATACGACTACAAACATGAGATACGTCCATGCCAAATGTTTTTTTTTTTCTTCTCAAAGCCATGAACAAGAACTGTGTGAAAGAGAATGAAAGAGGATGAAAAACAACATGGGAAAACCACATGCGAGGCTGACCAGTGCCGGATCTCATTTTTTTGTGTGTGTTTGGTAACTCATTTAGCAGCTAATGGGTTGTTATCAGCATTGCACCACCCAGTGGTTCAGAGTGGCCTCAGGCTTACAGCGGGAAGCAGTCTCTTTATCCATTTCTGCTTTGTGATCGAGATGTTGTCTGTCAAGTAAATAACATTCACACTGGGGGAAAAAAATAATAAACTGCCCTCCTCGCTGCACCCTTTCATGTTCAACTACAGTTCTTTCCCTTTAAAGTACAGTGGATCGCCGGATTATAATTGTCTCCTATCTATTTGATTTTAACCAGTTAGCATACGTAAATACAGTTTAAACTGCACTGAACACTTGTACTCTTTTGTACTTTTTCACAAGCATGTAGGGTTAAAAACCCAAATACCCCAATGCAGGAACAGGTGCACCAATATGAATATTTGTCCTCGGCTTTGAAATCTGGATGATTCGTTCCTTCCTCCAAAGCCCCCTTCTCTTTTCTTCTCTTTCTTTTCACAGACGGAAAGTCATCTGGCACAGTCAAGTCATCTGTAAAGGAGACTGATGGCCAACAATTGATGTGCCAATCCCGTCTAGACAGCAGCACTTCATCCAATTATGTTGGGAATACAAACACGAGCGTCAACAACAATGGCGGGATTACCAACACCATAAAGGGGAAGAGGAAGGAGCGGAGGAAGACAAGTGATGAGGATGAAACGGACAAAAGGAGATGGATGACGACAAGCCTGGACTGAGGAAGACACGATGGTATCAACGGTGAGAGATATGGATTTTATTTAGAGGGAGGAACAAATAAAATATAAATGTAGCTGTAGCGCCGTGGTACCAGCGAGTGAGCGTCGGTGAGGTGATCGCACGTGATTGAGTTCATGTGTGTGGCAAAGAAAGTGTCAATATGGAGATAATAACAAACACACACAGAAACTCACACAGACACACACGCTCAGTTTGTTGGTGTCGAACAGCACAAGGAGGGCTAGCGGAGTTTACTCAGAACTTCTTCACTTTTATCTTTTACCTGGAGCTTATCTCATCATTTTGGTTCCTGTCAAAACTTTCAAACACGTCTTCGCAGTGTTATTGGAAAGCGGATGAGAACAGATACAAAACTACAGCTGTCTGCTAAAGCGTTGCCTTCTTAAGGTTGTTTTGGCTGTTTTTTTTGAGTTAACACTTTGAGTTTCAGTTTCACAAAAGCCATGATGAAAAACAGAAAAAAGCCGCTGAATAACCACTGTTAACCTGTATTTCTAATTCTGAATTTCGGCACCATCTTTTCTTTATCTTCTTTAGCCTATGAGAATACATTGCTCAACACAGCAGTACTGAATTAGTTTGCGAAGAAATCTTCCCGTTCATTTAATAATCCATGCCCTTTAGGGTCTGCGGTAGAAATAATAAAATATTGATTTTTCATTTGACATTCTGAGATGCAATTAAAGCCGATTTGGACTAAAAAAAAAAAAAATGTAAGAATGCAGCCTTGTGATGTCTAATAGGTGTGTGTTTTGGTGTCGGGGAAAAATGCTGACGTAATGTCTGATGACCGGCATGGCAAACAGGCATCCCGGCATCCCGGTAGACAGTAAAAGATGATATCTGGATGGATCAGCCTCCTTCAAAAGGTGTGCACAGGCTAAAACCAGTCCGCAGTTCTATTGCTCAGATAGGCGAATGTCAGTTGGAGCAGAGTGTGTGTGCTTGCATTTTCTATAAGATGGTTATGTGTTGTGCATCTATGTCTTCAATTTCTCCACCCTCTGCCTTGTTTAAGTGCTCCTTGGTCTCAGCCCCCTGTCAATTGTTTCTGCTCTATGTAGCTTCAGTGAGGGGCTAGGATCACAGCGTAATGAGTTTTGTTTGTAGTTGCCACCTACAATACTTCTGACACACTGTTACGGACCGGGGGATACAACAGTGGTGTTACACTCACAAACTGTGGGTGGCGCAAAATCACACAGCATTTCTACATAATATTGCTTTAATGTGTTGTATTACAGTGATTTTGCTCCATAACATTCCCTAAAATGACTAAAATACTGCTTTACCTGACTTGTTTTCAGGGCTAATGCTAATAATCATCTGTTCTAATTAATTTAGGTGGCTCTACGTGGACAGAAATGAATGATTACAACCTAATACCATACTACAAATTGGAAATCAGGTGATCATTTTTCTGATTATTTAAGTTATAACCCTCCCTAACACATAGACTTGTGTGTTGACCACTTCTCCTCATTCTTACAGCATTCCGGCAGTCTGTTAGTGTTGGTTTGTGATCTACAGTACACCATTATTAACTTCCTTTTTGATCTTTCCTTCAGTGAGTTGATGCAACATCCTCCTCCTCCTCCTCCACAGAAGTGTGGAGGAGGAGGAGGTTCCACAGTTTTGCTGATGTTTTTCCCTGTCTTCAGATGCATTTGTTGATAAAGGTCACTATATTCTTAATGATGCCCTGTTTTCATCTGTAGATGAGATGTTGAATCTAAAAATAAAAGGCATCAAAGGCGTTTTGTTCTGAACTAGATAAGGCGTACATTTGCACGGCCTTCATTTCATCTGTCTCTGTGGCTGCTTGGGTACTTGATTGTGCTGATGCTACGACCTCGTGTTGAGAGTGTCGCTACAGCTGCGAAAGGAAACAAGATCAGGCTTGTCTTCTGAATAATGCCGTCGACGGGATGCAAGCACATGAAAGGAGGCATAAGACCACCGCAGCTTAGCTTTTCTGATGTCATGGATAATTTGTTTCCACTGTACACGGATGCAGTCTAGATAACACTTAATCAACTGAATTTTGAGTTTCAGTCTGATTTTGAGATCATGTTGTTTTGTTGTAATGGGTGTCAAAGTTAGCACGGTGTAGAATTTTTTAAAACAACATTGATGTTCTGTCGACACTATGAGCGTCAAATTTAGAAACGGCCAGGCAAGACCAGCTACACCGACGCCAAGTCGAATTGATGAGAGCCGAGGCCGGCTCAGATTTGGTTTGTGGCATGTCACACTTGGCATGCAGCGACTGATGTCGGGCATCAGTTTCTAGAAAATGTGCTGAATGCATTTCCTTCTCCACAAAACATTTTCAAAGCTGATTTTTCAAGTTTAAAACCTGCGTTGTTTACATACATTCTTTTTTTTTTCACTAGCAAACACTTTTTTTCTTCTCTTCCTTTGTTCAGTTTTTAAGTGCATTTCCACCACCTGTTGGTCAGTGGAAAACTGCCGCTAAAGAAATAAATACATAATTATAATAATAATTATAGTCATGTGGGTTTTTGGGAAATGACTCTTATTCTGGTATAGTGAGTTATACAGATATTACAGCAATGTGTGATTAAAATTAATGGAACAAATCTAAAACATTGATAATTATTTTTTTAATGTTCTGCCTCACAGTGTCATCATGGGTTCAGCTTCTCTTTAATCAATTCAGGATATTAAAAAAAAATGTCAAACTTAAACATATAACATATTTAATTTTGAGCAAAATGTGAAGCGCAATATCATACAAGCATTGCAGTTTTAATGACAGGGATTCAATTCATTCTGATGGTGATGTCACTATGATCTCATTCTGACAGGTTACTTGTCATTAACTAGCTACTACATATTTTTCACTCCAAAAACGGGATGGCTACTGCACAAGGGTAAAGGCATCTGGATTTGGGAAAGATCAGCATACCAATAAAGCCTCTGCATTTTAATTAGGGCTGGATCATTAATGAGTCATCTGAAACAGCACTCTCTGAATGAACAACTCCTTTTTAAAATGTGGCATAGGCTGCCTCTGAGGCCAGTGAGCTAATAGAAAAGTTAATTACATCAGAGGCATTCATGTTAATGTATGTACTTTGACAGAAGCGATATAATAAAAGGTTAGAGGAGTGTGTTCCAGTCCCCTGATACCAGACACATTTAATTGCTTTGTCTGCGGTTCCACAGTCAATCATCTTGACAATGTTGTAAAATACAGTTGTGTGTTAATCATGAATGGCTTGTTAGGCTTTGTTCAAAACGGGAAAGCGCAGTTTTGATGGACCTCATACAATGATTTGACAAGATTATTATATGTATATGGATTGGAATATGCTATGTATATATGTAGAGAGTTGATACTTAGGTGACCTACGGGCATAAAACAGGAAGGAGAGTGCACACAGAGCAAAGAGTGATGATTACTCCTCATCCACTACCACACACAAGGGAAACCAAAGGGTATAGGGGGATATTACAATGAACTTATATGTTGGAATAATATGCGGGGAGGTGTGTGCTATATATTGTGTAATGGTTGATAGCACAGCTGTTAAAAAGGAAAGTCTGCCCTGTAACAGGCGGGATCAGCCGGGATAACTGGGAGATGATTGGTGGCTATTTGTCCCCATACTTACCCACTTAGTATTAATAATTATAACAATATAAATATATAAAGTATAACAAAATAAGGTCAGATTGCATTTTACAGGTCCATTCCATTAAATCACCTCACCTCATTTTGAGGTAGTAATTGCAGTGATCGAGGGGCTTTTTCAAATCAATTTCCAACATGTTAATTACCACCTACTTACCATGAAATTGTGTGTGAGTGTTAAAAAAAAATCATTTGTATTATTGGTTCTACAACATTTACTAACTGCTCTACAATAAAACAATTGATGTTCAACTCAGATGCTTCAGCATCTAAAGGAAGGGGCTGGAATCCTTGAAAGCAACGCGTGGAAGCAAAGTTTACCTGCTCCCACGTAACCATGCAAGTCAGGTTTTCATATTGTACTGGAATAAAATCGTGAAATTAAGTTCATAGGCCTCTCCTTGAACTGGTACCTTATCGTGGTGGAGGGGTTTGAGCACCTGAATGATCCTAGGAGCTATGTTGTCCGGGGCTTAATGCCCCTGGTAGGGTCTCCCAAGGCAAACAGGTCCTAGGTGACAGGTCAGACTAAGAACGGTTCCAAAGCCCCTAATGGATAAGATGACAACGAGGAAGTGTACGTCACCCAGATTTGCGTTACCGGGGCCCCACCCTGGAGCCGAGCCTGGGGTTGGGACGCGC
>OMLP01035210.1:1599-15503 GCA_900302685.1 Spondyliosoma cantharus
AAGGCGGACAAAGTATCAGCCAATCCGCTCGGTTAGGTCCGGGCACGTCGGCCAATCGCAGCCGTCGTTCGCCGCGAGTGACGGCCGACGCGGCCAATCGGAATCCTCGCCCACCATTACACCGGCGCCTTCTGACCAATGGGGCGCGTACAGCGTGCAGATGGAGTCAGACTGGATTCTCAGCTGGGCTGGAAGATGAGCTGCAGAGAGGGTTTGAAGGAATGAACTGTGGTTATGACAAATACAATCAATGCAGACATCAACCTAGTTCTTCTTTAGATACGATTCAAAACCATATAGATTTATGTCTCAATGAGATTCATCCCTCATGCTGCCGATTGATAAAAAAAAACAACAAACAACTTAGTTAAAAAATGGGATGTGAAAAACCACCATAAAAATACTATATATGATTATTATTATTTTCAACTTTCACTGGGTTACATTTTCCAACCAACATCAGTCCTGATAATAAACTACCAAATATTCATTAATTTTCAGGATTCAACCCTTTACATACCAGTTTGTTTACATGATGCTACTGTTTTCTAAATAAAAGATAAAAAAAATACAAAAATGCATTTTCCTTATAATTATTATACAGTCTTTTTCTGGCATTTATTGACATGGAAAATGAATTCGTAGGACACTAGGCATATGGCATGTATTTGGCTAATGGGCCAAAATAAAGGTTAGCTGCCCTGTCTGGTGACAAATATATATATTTTTTATTATAGAAACTCATCCAGGACCACAGAATTAAATCCTGATAACATGGGCTGCATGATTTTATGCTGTAATAACTTTACAATGTTTTAGTCGTCTGCCTGTAATACACTGGGTATATTACAGACATTATATGAGCTGAGGTTGAAATCTGAAAGAAAAAAAAAGAAAACAACACCTTTGCCAAAATGTATTCAATATACATTAATACAGCCAAAAAGATGAAGAAACAAAAATTAAAAAAACAAAATTAAAAAGTAAAATTTTACAAAATATGTATGTTATAGTTTTGTAAATGCGTTTTAACCACAGTTTTGTTTAGTGAGCTTGTTAAACAGCTAAACTGTATTTTTATATAATTCTAGCAATAAGTCGCCCTTTTATTATCGATTTATATGACATAACTAATGGATTTATTTAAGGGGCACTATGTAGCTTTGGAGAAGACACAAACTCAGAAATAAAGAACAAGTCTACTTAAATTGTTAAGGACAATGTAACAACGCTGTTTTGCTGTGAAGGACTACAAAACTTCACCCAACTCTGCATCGCCATAGCGATGAGTAGTTCATGACTGAACTTCTCCTTTCAAGGTTAAAAATGTACTAATGCTTTATAGATCAATAATCCATTGACCTTCACAAGCTGGCAACCTTGGGTTCCATTTGGCTGTTGTTTCTCCTCCTTTTTAGAGAAAGGTTAACAGGTTTTCTGTCTTAATAATTAACCAGTTCTGAAGTCAGACATGTTAAAAAGTCACTGATAAAGGGTCACGACTTCCACCGTGAGTGTACAGCATTAATGGTGTGAACTAAAGGGTCAAACCTTCTGTTAACCATCAAGTCTGAACTTATAAGAATCCTTGATAAATTGTAAATACATTTTCAAGTTGTTTTTTTCTTTCCTTGCAACAAACCATCAAGTCTGCAGTGCTGATAAAGTAGTTTGGTCCAGATGCTGACGGCGTTAAAACATCTGCTAGAGGGATTTATCACAACCTGGCAACCCAAAAAGTTGCACTTTGAAACGTTTGTATTTATTCAATTATGCATTAATAAATCATCTAATATAGCTTCATGGTGACAGTTTAAAGGATGTCTTATTAGGTCAATAAAAGCAGTAAGAAAATATTTATCAACTTTACCCTTAAATAATCATTAAATCCATATAAATCTTAATCTAGCAGCATCTTCATTTTGTTTTAATTCTCAACAAATGTGTAGTAGTTGAAGTAAAAGTACCCTTCAGTAACAACAATCAAATGTAGTGACAAAGAGGTCCGACGAATGAAGGCATGAAGGCACCTCACTGTTATTGTGCTGCGGCCTTTTCTCCTGCAACAGGATTGTGTCGCAGCTCGCAGAACAAGCTGGCCTTTTAAATGCAATGTGACACACCGATAAGAGGCCGGTCCAAGACAGGCGGGCAGACAGTTTGGGGTCAATTTATCAATCGCTCTAGTGCCAGCGTCAGGACAAATCTGACAAATCTTTTTGGGCCCGTAAATCCAGAACCTTTTGGCCGAAGAAGCAAAATAACCCAAGTCGAAAAAGGAGGTCATTTTATTACTGTATGTACTGCTACGTGCAATTGTACAGATTGTTTCTTTCATCGTTCTTGTTACTGTGTCCAAGTGAAAATCTGATCTAGACAGAGTGCAGTTTGGATGAACTGCGTTACACCTGCAAATGCGATGACTGATGAGTAATAGGTCGATTTTGCGTTTCCCTAATTCACCAAGGCAACAGCTCATCATCCGTGACGTTGTGTGGTTTGAATAAAAAGCTTTAATGTCAAGTGTTTTCAGATCTAAATGCTATAAAAGGTGGCTCAGACATGAGACAAAGAAACATTTTTTAAACATTTATTGGTGTGAAATTGTCATCAATTGACTGTAGTGACAGAAACAGACATACATTTGATTTAAAGAAATACACAAACACAAGATTACCAGCAAGCTGATACATTAACAACCATTTTTGAACTTCTAGCTTCAAAGTGAGCGAGTGTTTAATCTAATTATGTCGCGTTAACGTACTGTACAGCAGGTTAGATTCCTGCCGTTATGGGAAAAACAAGTCTCTCAAAAAAGGCAGTTTTCACACTCAGTACATCACTCTGCTTTCTTCCTCTTGCACGTTAAAGTACACACAAGTCAACAAAACAAAAATGTCACATGGGCCTGTCCCACATACTGGAATTACCACAGCGTATTAGCATACATGGGAGTAAAACATAACTTCTATAATGGAAAACAACAAACAAAGCATATGTGGTTCCCGAGGTAGATAGAAAGCAGACATGATGCTGTACAATATACAATCATGACATCGTTCATAGCAATGTGCATTACTTTGCTGACAGACTAAACTGATTTTTACCCCACAAACGGCCGAGTACAGAATAAAGCCTGCAGTCCAAATTCAATTCAGGCAAGTTAGATATACTTCTTATGTGCAGAACTACATTAAGTCAAACCATTACAGGTGTAATCTTTAAAATATGTCCACAGAGAGAGAACTTGACAGCAGCAGCAGGTGAAAACAGAGTGTAGAGACAAAATATTTTCACATTTCACTCTGTGAATTGAGGATTTCTTTTGACCAAACCAGCGGTGACTGTGGAAAAGACAAATCAAAGACTGTGTTGGTGCTGGTATCTGGTTTCTGTGGAGTTGACAGGTGAGTTAACAATGCAATTCAGCTTGTTTTAGTTCAGCAAAAGACAGAAATTGAATTTGGAGGGTGTACAGTTGCATTTTTCCTGTTTAGCAAGGAAAATAAGTGTAAACATAGTTTTCCTTTCTTGAGTATTGCCTCTTGCTGGTCATGGACATAATTAAAATCCTGACACAGCTTCAGAGGCGGACCCCCATTCATTCCTGTGAAAGATGCCCGCAGTGTGCGTCCCACGTAGCGTACGCACTAAAGACTTTTGTCTACAGAGCCAGATGACTTGAAAAGAGGCTGAATGATTTAATCACACGGCTGTTTTTTTTTTAGGCTTTTCAAATGATATTAGACCGAATGGCTCAAATTCTGTGGAGTCATTCTGCGGGAGACGTGATGCTCAAAAAATAGATTTCACAGCAGCTTCTTTCACAATGCAAGACTTTGTCGGCCACAGTGAAGCAGTAATGTTGTAATTGCACAGTTTGGCTACTACAAAAGTTGGCTTCAAAGCTTGGCACTCTTACTGTGGGCTTGGGTACGACGCTAACTTCAGTAGACATCTCTAAAACACAGTACATAGACGTCTTTCACAAAACGTCAACACTGTTGCTTCGTCAGATTCTGTTGATAATGTTAGTACACTTGGTTTGTTTTACACTAAAACTCTGTCCATATCTTAGAAATTGTTATTTCAAAGAAGTCAGCAGCAGTACATTCACAGTGTATTCACATAAAACAAAGGAAGATTAAACAAAAAGTGACATCTGCCATACAGGTGGCAAGAGTGTTGCATACTGGCAGTAGAATGAGCCCAAATTAGCTAAAATGTTAGCTTTAGTATTCTGTCAAACACACTCGTGTGTCTGCAGAAATGTCCTTTTAGCTTCAAAGCCCAAATGTCAGTATAAGCAGAAGTGACATGTCAAACATAACAGCTGAGGGGACTGTCAAATCTTAGTGACAAAATACAAAGGACTCGTTCACTGTTTGTGTTTTTTTAAAGTGATAAATATTCACCCACTGTTCAGATCAGAGCATGATCTCCAGGTCATACACAGCTCTTTCCTCTTTAATGTGCTTAACAACTGTTCCCTGCCTTGGGGGAATCAGTGGCAGCGCGCATGGCTCCTCCTTTACAATATTCTCAATCTTGACAGCTCTTGGTTTGCTTAAAATATATTCATAATTTCTTTTAACATCGAGAAATGCTGAGGTGAGGAACTGTGGTGAAAACATCTTTAATGAAGACGTGAGCTCTGGGAGGTGTGGGAGATGGGGCTGAACAAAGTTTGCAGGGTAGTTGTTCCTCGAGCACCTGGGTGCTGCCGGGGCTGGACGTGGCACAGAGAAAGGTTTTTTAAACACTGGTACGGGGATTTCTGTTAAGATCCTTGTGTGTGAGGCTGGAGGTAGGGCGTTATGGGTCTTGGGTAAAGGTGCAGGGGTTTGGGGTGCAGACGAAGGAGTCTGTACAGTAGTCGTCGGCAAATGCGTTATAGGCATGGTGCTCTGGGCGCCGTCATCCAGGCCAGCAGTCTGATCTGGCTCCGGCTTCACCCACTGAGTGTTTTCTGCCGTCCGATCACCGTCTAAATCTTTGCAGGATTCCTCAACGATGTAAGAATCCTGTTCCGACTCAGTCTGTGGCACATATAAAATGTGGTTATGGCGTTGACAGAAGAGCACGCCACACTTTTGGCACTTCCTGCCGTCTCTGACATGCAGCAGTTTATGTCTCTTGAGGTTCTGACTTGTATTGAAAGATCGATCACACATGTTGCACGCAAAGGAATACTCGTGGCTACACTGGTGCTCAGTGAAATCTGTATGTGTTGTGAAAAGCTTTCCACAAAGTTCACAGGTAAAGGACCATGGTTCTTCATGCAGCTGTTTGTGTTTGACAAGCAGCGATGCAGCGGTGAAGCTCTCGTCACACAGCTCACACTGATACCCACCTGCTGGTTTAAATACAGATTTCAGGAGCAGAGTGGGAATCATTTTGCTTATATCTGGGAGTCCTGCTGGTAATCTCAATGATGGCGATGCCTTGTTTGGACTCGATGTTGTTTCTGGTGTGACTGTTTTGTTTTCAGTTTCGTCATCTTTAGTCTTTGTTTCTTCTTCCTGCACACACAGAAAATAGCCCCAAAGTAAACTTTTATGCCGTCTTAACACACACAAAAATACAATTAATTGATTTTATGTTTTCTATAAGCAAAAGATAAATGCATAAATTAGATGTAGATGCTACCTTTATCATTGATGGAGATAGTGGCATTTGGAAGTCATCAGGAGAATCAGCTCTGGGTGGAGTTGTCTGATCTTCTGCTTCCTCCCTAGCTATACGGCGCCGCTTTTTACTTCGACCATAAAACCTATGAAAAAAATCAAAGTAACCGATGTAAATACACACTGAATATGTCACATATATTTGTTTGTCGAAGCAGCATAGGAAAGGTTCAATAAGGCACAATAAAGCTTGAGGTGTGAGAGATATTAGTGCATAATGTTTACTTGTTTTAGATGGCAGGAAACCTCACACATAATGACTGAGAATCCTAGTCTTTCAACTTTATGCCACGTTATCTTGAGGCCACCGGGACAGTTTGCGATGGTTCAAGGGGCTCACTGAACCCCTTAGTGGCCGAGGGAACAATGCATTTAGGGAGTCGTGCCAAAAACTGATTTTATTGTCCAGCACATATGTCTACAGCTACTTTACACTAGATCAAATGATCGTAACGTGCAAACACAAATATTAGATACCTGGGGTGCGAGCAAAGGTATGTCTTTGTGAAACTTATAGGTTTATTGTGGCCAAATGATCACAACTGGAGCCAAAGAAGTGTAATCAGGCAGGACATTTAGCCTATGTGCTTAAGGTTTTAGGCAATACTTAGGCCTGTCACGATAATCAATAAATCAATTAATCGTACGATAAATAAAAATGAGCTCGATAATTTTGCCGGCCTCGATAATTTCCATTTGCACACAAATCACAATAAAGAGACAAATACAAGCTCTTTGGTCAGGAACACTTCCTTTCGTTGTTTTTATAAACACATACCTACAACTGTGGTACTACAAAACCGGATCGGAGCCTGAGAGTCCTTTTTATTTATTGCTTCTGGTTGTTTTGTTTATTTATTTTGGATATTTAAAATGTCTTGTTCACATTCCAATCCAATGTTAAATATTGTTTAGAAATAAAAGTTTATTGATCTTTGAAAGGGTGTACTTGCATTATTATGCCATTATCATTATATTAGTTGAAAAATGGTTTCAAAACGACGATATTATCGTTTATCGCGATAATTTCTGGGACAATTTATCGTCCAGCAAATTTTTTTTATCGTGACAGGCCTAGCAATACTACTATTGGTTTGGTCTCTTTTTGGAAACTAAATTTACAGGTGGGTTAAAATAAAGAAATTATCTCTTTTGCAATCACCCCTATAACTCTGCATTTTACCAGTTGAAAGTATTGTTAAAGTGGAGAGCAAGAGTAGTTGGTGGACGATCATGTTGTCTGCTCTGGAGAAATGCTTTATATCTGGTTTGCTGTCGGACTTTGTGGTTTGTGCAAGTTTGATTTCCATGGCAATTATCTAAATATTCCATCACTCACTGGGCATATTAGTCAGGAAATGAAAATTACACCTGCTGTTATCATAATTACCCCCCTACCTAAGTTCAAACTGTGCCTTTGCTTATCAACTACCACGAAAACAGGGCTTTCATTATCTGCTGGTCTGCTAATTTTTTTCTTGACCCTGTCAACCAACTGTCGGGAAATGTGAAATGCCAATGTGTTTCCTATTACAATGTGTTAAAAGGGCACTATGTAGTTTTGGAGAGGAACATTTTTTTGAGATGCAAAATATTAATATTTACAATATTAGAAAGGCAATAATACAGACAGACATATTTTGATTTTCCATAAGCGAATAAATCAGCTGTTCTACAGTAAAACTGCAAGAAATTTGTGTTGTCCTGCAAGGCAAGTTTTTTTTTTGTTTTGTTTATTCAGTCATGAAAACAAAGAGTTTGTTCATTGATGTTGATGAAGGTTCTCAGTCATCATGGTCATGGTAATTCTTAGAGCTGTATCGTTTGGCAACCGGACTTGTTTCAGTTACTTGAAGACGTTTCACCTCTCATCCAAAAGGCCTCTTCAGTTTAAACTAACCGGAGGGGAGCTGCAGGTTTTTAAACACTGTGTGGGAGTGTCCTTACAGAGTTGTTAAGGCAGGAACACACCGGGCCAACCGTTGGCCGTCAGAAGCGTTTGGGGAGACTGGACGAGCTCGAGAACAAATCTGTTCGGTGTGTTCAGCGGTGTTGGAAGCTTTTGGAACCGCGTGGACAGCGTCTGCTCCGATTCAACATGCGAAGTCTGAGGAGGTTGGCTGTCGGCCATCTGAGCCATTGGATTCTCTGATTGGTTGTGTGCTGGCTGTACGACCGTTCTGACTGGCGGTGTGCTCGCGAATCGGCGCAGCGTGTGGGAGGGGCGTAAGTGACAATGGTAAACAAACCACATCTTCGTATAATAACAAGCCCGAGAGCTCAGCTGTAATAATCTTTCAAGTAATGGCAAGTATTTAATCCACAAACGTCTTCTCAGGTTGAACGAATACTGAACCAATACTGTGCGCGCTTTGTTTTTATATGCACTCTGTTCAGTCATTTCCTGTTTTCATGTTTTGGAGTACTGGCACGAGACTAGTGCCACCCGCTGTTAAGGAGGCTAATTGCATCTCGTGGAAGCCAGAATGTACTCGCTGCTGTGAAGCGTCGCAGTGGTGTGTTCAATGCAACTTTTCTGCCAACGGGTCTGATGAGAGGCAGCAGAGTGGTCAGATATAACCAGTTGGACGTTGGTTTCAGTCTGGGCGGTGTGTGGGGGCCATTAAAGACAATGTCAGCTCTGAGTTTCAGAGTCGTTCAGGAGTCTTCCAGAAACTGAAACAAGTCCAGTTGCTTGAGAAACAGCACTTACAATTTGTTTATTTAGGCATAAATAAAATGTCTTTCCCAAAACCATATAGTGCCCCTTTGAACCTACTTATTTATATTCAAGAAAGATAGCAAATCACTTCCATCAAGAAGCTGAAACCAGAGATTGTTTGTCATTTTTGCTTGGAAAAAAAAAAAATCACTGAAAACATGACTTATTGATTAAAACTGTAACTTCCTGGCAGTTGACTAGACAACTGCTTAAGTTGTGCATGAAAACAAATGTTTTGTAGTCACATTACTGAAGAGGACAAGCAGCGACACTTTGGTAATAACACAAGAGTGGATATAGTACTTTTTAAAAAGTGAACTTATATGTACATGGCTGTTATGTGAGATTTATTTAGTGTTTTGTTGGTGCTGGGTTGCTAGCTAGCCGGTACGCTAAGTTGCTAGCCCAGTTTCTGGCGCTCATGAGTAGCTAGCAGCTAGCTACATACAATAACAACATTAACATGCGCTCGCTGATGCTATCTTAACTCAGTTATCTAGCTAACAACACTGATGTATATTTCTTACCATTTCCCCTTTTTCTTGTAGTCGGGGCTTTGCTTATTGTATGTGAACACCGAAGGCACAAAGTCGGGATTGTTGAGATCCATGGACGCTTGTCCTGTAATCATAAAACACACAAACGTTTTAAAGCAACTTCAGAGTGAACTAGCTCACCTTAAACCTCATTTTCCACCAAGTCTTGCCAACTGAGTGGATAGCTCAGCGTGTTGTTATAGCATGTGGGAAAACGAAAGCAGTGGTTTTCTTACCTGATATAAAATGAGCGCCACAAACACGAGCATTTCGTGCGAGGTCCTCGACGCTGCCGTTCACGTTTTGGATCGCTTGTAGCCATAATAGTCTCCGGTTGGCCTGAAACGTCCGATATCCGTATGGTATTGTGAAAAATTTGAGCTTGCCATGGTCTACTTCTTGATTTCCGCAGCCAGACACGCAACAAACCGACATTTTCCTTAAACATGTGTTGGTTTCAGTGTTTAGCTTCGGATAGGGAGGTTAGCAGGAGCAACAACAAACTTTGACTTCCGTTGCTAAGCTGCGCGCGCATCCTGGTTTGTTGCGCCAGTGTGTGTCGTTGGCACGGTGACCACCGTAACACGGCTCACTGAGGACACCTGCTGGACGGTGTTACAACAAGTTCTGCGACCCATGAGATTCAGTGACCACAGAAACAGAGAGGATCACTAATTTTGATAGCAGTGATTTGAATTATGTCTTTTGAACATGTAAAAACAAAAGAAAATAAACAGTAAGAAAGCTTTGGGCTATACAAATAAAAAGAACGCTCATCTGTACGAGAAATTCTCAAAAATAACACATTCTTACACACATCTTTCATACACATGTATATATTTTTTATTTTATTTTTAAAACTTTACGAATCCCGAAGGATAATGTGTGGCTAGAGATTGCTGCAAAAAAACACAACACAATACAAAAACCAGTTAGGTAGGGCCGTTAACTGGGCCCAGTGAAAAACTAGTGCCTATTACAATAACAATGAAAATAAGACGAATAAGAGTTAACTAAAAATCCATCGGCAGTGATACTGAAGGTAGTAAAAAAGAAGTAACGTTGCACCTGATAATCAAGATAATAATGCACACAATTTTAAATGTTAATGCTCATGGTATTAAAAGTAGTATTGCATGTGTTGAAAAACAAAACAAAACAATAGTGCACACAATATTGATATTAGTGTTGTCAGTGTCCATTATTTTAGCTGTCCTTCCTACATAAGGGAAGGAGTTTGTGGGCCACTGGTAGAAAAGACCTCAAAGATTGTTCAAAGATTGTTATAACTACAGAACAACAACTTTGCAACCAGTTTCAGGAAATAAAGGTTATACCTTAACAAAATCACAGTGTTGTTAGTTGCTATAATACTCACATTAGCCTATGTTTCACTTTGATGGATTATAAGTGTGAAGCAGAACAATTATAACAAAAATGTTACAAAGAAGCACATTTTCATGTTACAAATGTCATGTAGGACTTCAACCATGCCTTACTTTCTTACTTCAAACTGTGATTTAAATTCTCCTAGAGGGATTTTGAATATTTCAGTTAAAATAGAATTACAGTATGTTCATGTGTGTGTGTGTGTGTGTGTGTGTGTGTGTGTGTGTTTGTGTATGGGCTTTGAGATTAGCACCTGCCTGTTTCATTTGTCAGCACTCAAGAGGCAGAGCGTCCTTGGTTTTCTCAACAAAGGCTTTTACTGACATAATTTCCGACAGTCAGTGAAGCAAGCCTACTTCCTTATTCGCAATTACAGTCAAGGACTCCTTAAAACATGAAGCATTAAAGGTTTTTCGTCTGCGGGGCCGCTCCTCAAACGCATTCCTAATGGCCCCCACAGCTGCGGCTGTCTATCCTGTGACCATTAACAAACCACACAGAGGTGGCAGTAATTAGGACAGAAGCTCAAACTGTGTTACGAACACTGTTCTACTCATACAGCTTGTAATACCTTGGCATGTGTTAATACTTCCTCTGCTGTCTCGGGTGTATTTGTGTGGCCCATTACGCTGTTGTCGGTGCTTTATCTCTGTCCAAATACCTGCCAGGAGCCTCCTGCCTGTCTGCTGCTCCCACTCCCTCATGCGCTGTCCTTATATTCTGCGAATTTTACTCCAGTCGTAACTCAGAAAGAAAATCACAAGAAAACTCAATTGACCTTGAGTTTGATTGAGTTTAAAACACTCACAATAATCTTCTTATAATCATCGAGGATGTTTCCTTCCTTGGTTGTTGTTGCTACAAACTGGTCTTCTGATGCTGGCGTGAGCAGCTTTTTCCTTCTCACCCTGCCACAGCAACACTTCACAGAGAGGTACACATAATCCTGAGAAGCCATTTGCTAATTAATAGGGAATGAACCGGGAATAAATGAGCAAACAGCTAACAATTAGTTCCCGAATCACTTAGAATGGAGGATCAAAGTAATTTAGCGAGAACTAACGGAAGGCTAATTATGGAGTAATGTGTAAAATCTTAATATGATGCGCTACCTTAATTGATGGAACGACGAACAAACAAACAGCTAATACGTACATGTCATGAGTCACTGGTTATATGATGTTTACTGTAGCAGCTGACTGAAAATGAGTCATTAAAAACTGGTAAGCGTAGAGAAATCATACACAGTCTGTCTCATCCATTAGCCCTTCATTCAGGGGTGAGCCAGGAAATACGCGTTAGCTATTTGGAGAGAACTGTGTCATCGTAAATGTTACTATTGACGCCTGTGCTTTTAAAACGCCTGCTGTGATAAAGACATGGTGGTTGGAGAAGGATGGCATCTCCCGAAACAATACATCAGACGTGGTTCATTCAAGCAAGCAGTCGATACTGGTAACTGATAATTACTTTTTTTTAACCTGTAGTTGATTAAGAAAGCATCTTCTTCTTCTTCTTCTTCTAATTTTTCTCCTTCAATCAACTGGTGCAAAAAGCCACATTTTGAGGTTTGTAAATGTTTACTTGCTCAGTCATTGAGAGCAATTTGGCTTCATATTATCGTCTCTATCGACTAGAATTTCAATTTCACACATACCACACAGATACCGACCAAATATATATCATGCATCCCTGCTTTCGTTTATTCATTAGCATTTGTTAAGTAAATAAAAAGGATATCATTTATATTTTATAATTGTCATTAAACCCAGTGTAAATGCTGAAATGAACAGTGCGTTAGTCTGCCTGTCGGTACTTTCTGAATCCCTCAGCTTGTCAGCCTCAAGCCTTTTGCTCCCACCGAACACATAAATCTTTTAAAATGGCCTATGAATATTTGTTTTTGGAGAAATGGTTTGTTATTTTCCCCTTACAACAGCTGAGTACTTCATCAATCAGTCAGACTTGATTCACACAGCACCTTTCAAACAAATCAAAATGCAATTTAAAGTGCTGTAGTGATTGAAAAAAAAAAAAGAAAATCCGCGAGATATTAACAAAACAAAAAAAATGGATTTAGAGGCTAATGCGCACCAGGACTGCAATAAAATATGGGTGGCTAAGAATAATAAAAGATAAAGAAGAGAAGATGATACAAGCAATAACAATAACAATCACAATTAAATTATAAAAAAAACAAAAAAAAACAAACACAAAATGTTAATAAAACAAAGCAGTAACAAAAGCTAGTTGAATTATTTCATTTTCAGTTTTGGCTCTTTAGTGGAGGAGGCCTACTGATGGCAGCAGTGTAGTTTTATGTGGGACTGACTGTAAATAAGTTTATAGCATGAAGGAACGTGACAACCAGACTCAAACAGACACAAGTCTTGGCTACACAGTTAAAACTCATTGTTGGTTTCCGGCCTTTTCGCTGACAGCAAGAAAACTATAAATGATATTAATTCTCCACCAACAGATGTCACTGTTGTTTAATGAGGAGGACATGTCATCCTTTCAGAATGTTAAAATAACAGTAAAACAACATCAGACACCGTTTTTACACACTACAACATGTATATTGCCTGGCATCACAAAATTAATCCTCCTCACGCCCGAATGCGTGGCTGTGATCAACATGAATCCAGGTGGGCTGCGCTGTGGCGTGCACTTTATTATTCTGGTGTGAGGAATCAATCTGTAAAAAGCCGCGTCTGAGAGTCAAATCAGCGTTGTTTCATTTCCAGACCAGAATCCCTCTGACTCCAGTGTTCAGTCACCGCCCAAACAGAGCGGCTGCGCTCGGTGCCACACGCAGACGCGACAGTCGCTGACACCTGTGCAGCTTTTTCCTCAACAATTACTGGATTTTCTCTTTCGTTATAACCTCTTTTTTTTTTTTTTTTTTTGCACACGGCTGAATTCTGCACTCCTCTCCTCACTTTAATTGCTCATCAAGTGTGTTTCTGCCTACCTACAAGCCTATGACCTGAAAAAAAAGAAAAAAAGAAATAAATTGGCATTGCCACTGTGTCCCCTTCCCCTCCCTCCTTCCCCTCTTCTCCCTCAAGGTGACTCCTCCATCTGCACCCTCCCCGGTCTTGCCAATCCCTCTCTCTTTGCAGTCACCCTGCTACAGTTACTGGGATCTGATTCCCCTCTTCTTCTTCTTCTTCTTCTTTTTTTTTTTTTTTTTTGATGTGTGAGCTTGCCACTTTCTCACCTGTTTCATCAGTTGTCCGGGGGCTACGCACATCAATCAAAAAGCTCTGCGCTGCTTTGTTCCTCGTGTGTGAGAGAGGAGTGGGTGGGTCATCAAAGCCGGCTGACAGACGGGATGAAAATAATAAAAAAATAAAGAAAAAAAAAGATGAAACCATATATTGTTTAGGTGGAATATATCTTATTCCATTCATATTTTCATCTCTCGGCCCTGATGTGCGTCTTTGCACCGGCTTCATTTCACTGCACAGCATCCCCATTTTAATTACCCTCTTCTTCACCCCTCCTCGCTTCGTTACTATGTGAAGGGACGGAGGAGAGGGGGGGGATAAAGAGGAGATTGAGGGG
>OMLP01035213.1:1589-11894 GCA_900302685.1 Spondyliosoma cantharus
TCACCCCCCCCCCCTACACACACACACACAGGAACAGGATATGGCACCTGAAGCCACAGATATCAGTGATATATTGGGCCACGCTCAGTCTTGCCGTCCTGGCATTACACCTCACAGAACAAGTGTTCATGCAGAGAGAGTGAGTGACGGCGCACCGGCAGTACAGTAGGAACAGGAACAGCAGAGCGGCGGCGGCGGCGACGCGTCACACTAAAGTTTCACATCACATTTGGGGTTGTGCATGCGAGAGATTTGAGCTGGGGGTTTCTGAGATGACTAATAGCTGTGTGTGTGTGTGTGTGTGTGTGTGTGTGTGTTAACCGCTGTGTGGGTGGGGGGGTCGTTTACCCTTTCAGCGTAAAAGACATGTGGCTGCCGGAGACTTTGAGGAGGAGGTTCGTCTCCGTTTGTGGGGACATTTCACCCTCGTTGCAAAACTTTAAAGCGTTCAAAACTGTATCAATGAACTCCAGTGTTGAGCATCATCAGGGCAAACCACAACCTTTATCACTTTCTATTATATCTCTCCTTCATACATGATTTTAATGCAATTTTCAAAATAAAAGCAGCAACATTGTGTGCAATTATTACAAAATGGTGACTTTCAAGAAAAATGAAATGTTTCATTTATAGACGATGATACGTGCATCATTGGAGAGCCAGGTTTTTTGTTGTCTTGTTTAATAAAATGTTCTAGCTTTGCCTCAGCCTTTAACTAAATTAAGCACAAAGGTTCAGTTTCTAAAGCATCCAGTTGTCTATTTTGTGGCCATAACTTGTTATTTCATGTAATCTATCTTATAAATTGAGTATTATCTCTTATTGTAAGCTGAAACTGAATCTGCAAGGCCAGGATGACAAATGAAGAAATCATATTTTGACGAGTAATGCCGTGTTGTTTTGACTGGACAGCCTCGTCCGCCTTTTCCTCCTTTGACTCACACCACCCACTCTTTGCTGAACAAGACTAGCTTGTTGAGAACTCATCTGTCAAGTCATAGAAAATATTTCGTAACCTTGTAAAACACATTTGGAAGTGGAAATGGCGACTGTTTTTGTTTTGTAGATTACCTCAACAGCTGATCAGCTGAAACTGAAACTTACTCCTCCTCACTCACTACTCTGTTTTTATTTAGACCATCACATACATTTCACTCCACCTGAAGGGGGAAAAAAAGATATCAATAGAACCTGCATTCATGAATATTTGGATTTATTAAAAAAAAAATGATTCGACCCTGTTAAAGAACAGTTTGTTTTCTTACATCTCATGAATGTGTCAGACGAGAGTTTTAAGATTTCCACCGAAGCATCATGACATCAACATCCATTCACAATTGTCAAATCATAAGACATCAGCGAAACTACAAATATGTTTACTTCTGTTTTTACAAAATGGCAAACACAGTGTCTGGGGGTCACTTGAATTAACAATCTGAAGTGTTTCATTTCGTAAGGAGATGCATCCAGTGTCTGACAAACCGGACAACGATGTGTGAAATACTGCTTCAATAAATAGTAATGCTGATGCATACGAGATTCTAAGACACAAATGATGGTCATTGACAAAAAATGCATTTTAACCTTGTTGGCAAAACAAGAAATATCGAATTTGTCCTTGGGTGTTTGGTGGCGTTTTAGAAAATTCACGATTGGCCCCTTTTTTAACCAATAGGAAAGATAACTTCATGTCAGCACTCGTGTATTCAGATTAAAAAGTATGTCAGCTCATGTTGTCTGTATTTATACATTTTAGAAGGAGAACGACACATGTAGAGAGATAGATCCGTCTAAAAGGAGAAGTTCATCATTTTTTTGGAAATACACTTGTTGGTGAGTGAAACGATACCACTCTCATGTCTGTCAACTGAATATGAAGCTATACAGCCAGCGGCTGGTTAGATTAGCATATAGATGTTGGAAACACCTGACATGGCTCCATCTAACACATCAGCCAATCAGCACATTATGGCTTTCAAAGTGGAAAAAAGCCATGTTGATTTTATTAGGAACACTATTTAACTTCTTATTTACTTAACAGACATTAGAGTGGTATTGATTTATCATCTAATTCGTAGAAAGACGGCAAATATGTATTCCCAACAATTCCCCACAATGTCTCAACTCTTTAAATTGAGGTATTTGTACCATCTTCTGCAACTATGGTGATTCCCAGTGGCTTTATGGGCAGCTCTGAGGTTTCTTCCTGTTCTCCTCGATGTAGCAACATGTTCGTCGTGAACAGATTGTATATATACAAAAACACATTTGCTCATAAAGGCAATGACTCCATGACACGTGTGTCCCCGTGATCATGTTAAGGACAATGGGAGAATTTGCCTATCAAGTTCCCCTTCCGAGTTATTCTTGATGTTTCCTTTTCTTTTTCTTGTCCTTTTTGGATTTCTTCTCTACCACCACCTCCTCTTTTACTCCATCGTCCACCTCTTCTCTGTGATTCTTTTTCTTTTGTTGAACACCCTCAGCTTCTTCAGTTTGATCCTCGGTCGGCTCATGTCCATTTAGCAGCTCAGTTTCCTTGTTGTGTTTTTTATGCTTCTTCTTCTTCTTGGACGGAGGCAGCTCCTCAGAGGTGGAGCTACAGGTCTCATTTGTAGCTTCTTCGTTTTCGACCATTTTCCTCTTCTTCTTCTCCCGACGCTCCTGCTGTTGATCCTCATCATCCTCTATTATGATGGGAGCGTCGCTGTTCTCCTCTGTCACTTCCAGCACCTCTGCAGACTCTTTGCACTTCTTCTTCTTCTTTTTCTCCGGAGGCCCCTGCTGTTGATCCTCATCATCCTCTATTACGATGGGAGCGGTACTGTTCTCTTCCGCCACTTCCAGCTCATCTGCAGACTCTTTGCTCTTCTTCTTCTTTTTTTTCTTCTTTTTGGGCTCTTCCGAGTGCTCGGTGCTGGTGTGGATGGGACTGGGCTCCTCAGACGGACCCGCTGTCTCGTCGGCCCCGGCCTTCACTGAGGGCGATTCACTCTGGGCCTCTCCGCGAGCCTTCTTCATCTGAGCCATTCGCTGGGCAAAATACTCCTGCATACTGAGCGTACTCGTCACAGTATGGGCGATGGACTCTGTATCCAATTTAGCAGGAGTAGGAGCAGAAGTCTCCTCCGTCTCACCCTGAGAATCACTGCTGTTGCTCCCCTATAACAAAAAAACAACACAAATAAGAGGACAGAGTTAGGATTTAAAGCAGCAACGTAGAGAATCTACACAGAAATAGACAGAAGACAATGGTGGACCGAGGAGCTTAAGTGACCGTCAATCATCGTGCAGATTAACCAGGCAGATTTTGGTGAGTGAAAAGAGCCCAAAATAGGATGTTGACGTAACAATAGGTGTTAAAGGATCACCTTAAAATAAGCATCTGACATTCATCATCATCATCATCTTCTTACAACATCCAGCTGTGTGTCCTTGCACCGTCAGCTCCTTAACTGCCACCCATCTCCGACAGCCCCTCACTGTTAAAGCTTCCCAGTGTGAAACAATAGCATGTGCGCCCGATGAAGGCGCCGGTCCGACCAAACACATGTTGTCTGATATAAAAACCTTAAGTGTCGACAGTTTACATTTCACATGATGCCACTACAGAAGTGCTTTAATATCATGTACACAGATATCGGTTTGGGAAAATGATTAACATGGTTTAGAAATATTTACAGAAATATTTCATTTATTATAATAAAAAGTCATCTTTTTAAATAATTGCCCATATTAAAATGAATGTTTGTAACAGCAGAGTGACCTAAGGTTGCATTTTGGATCAGCCCCTTTAAGTATTTATTCTAGGCTGAATAATCTACTCTTAAAATAAATGAGGAATTCATCGGAACAACAACAATGACAAAAAGGCCATTCCCTTAATCCTTCAGTGCCTTTTGGAAAACCATTTAACGAAAATGAAACGCTTTTTTATAAAATACAATAATTGTGCTGTTAGAAGCGGTTGTGTTGCTTTTATTGGCATTAGACATTGCTCCTTACGGTTCATACGAGGGTATGACATGCAACAAAGACCCCCAGCTGGAACTGAACAAGGAACATTGGGAACCCCTGGCCGAGTGGTTAAGACCTATACGATATGACCACAAATGGTTTCATGTGAGTAACTCCCACAATAGACGCAAATTAGACCACGGATGCCCGATTTTAGTGGATGCCGTCTCAAGGAATCCCCTTTGAATAATTTTTCAAATAAAGGTTTCAAGATAAAGTCTTTGTAGTAAATCAGTGATCTCAGTAGGATCTCTATAAATCACCATCATCAAACTGCTATTTTATGTCTTTCCTAGTTCTTTCAACTTCCACAAAAATGTGATGAAAGTAAAAATATTCTAATCCTCCTCCTGCTGGGGAACCCCTACAACACACCCAACTTTCTGAAGCACTGTGCCAAGGAACCACACTTTATCTGGTCACTGTTCTGCTTGGCTAATGCAAGCTTCTGATATTTGGCATATTTTTTTTTTAAGATTTGAGACTTTTCCCCCTGCAACATATACGTTATTGTGCAATGTCCTTGCCAATCAGCAAAGCAACATCAGATACACATACACACTTTACAATCCATTTTATGAAACAACAGCAGGTTTCTTCTTATTCCAGTGAAGCAGCAAGGAATGATGATGATTTGCTAAAAGACACACCTAAAATAGTTGTTAAAAAAGGAGGAAAGTTTGTCTCCATGTCTCCAATCTGGGGACAGGACACAGTCAGTCCCGTCTCCAACGCAATCGCTCTCTCGCTCTCTCCAACCTTCAGGCTACGTTCTAAAACAGGGCCAACTTTACAACTGCGAGGTACAACACGGTCTAGATTTAACTCTACAGCGCGAACAATTTGTCACCTCACCCCTGCGACCCATTTGTCTTCATTTTCCTAATGGCCTACTCAATGCATAATGATTTGTCCAGAAGAATACAGAGGCTCCTCCAGAGAATCGCACTAAACAATGCCGCCGCTCCGTGTATTACCTCAGAGATGGTGAAGTGGACGGCATTTTTCAAACCCCTTACAGATTAGAGATGAATTGAAAACACCGTGTTGTGCCGACTCACCTCTCGGTGTGGCCTTTAAGCTTTTACATTCAGATTAGGCCACTTTGACCCCCAACACTGATTGAGATAGACAAGCTAACGGATGGTCTAGAGGAACAATGTGGATGTAGATGTGAACGGGTCATGTGGGACACGAATAGACTAAAATACAGGGTGACGTTGCTACTAATGTTCTGGGCTTCCTCTGGAGATTCAAGCGCACTGTATATTTATCAATTTATACCAAAAGTGTCGTTTCTTTTAAACTAGCCACCAGGGATGTTGATGAAATCCTCCAAGCTATAACTCTTAACCCAGTTAAAGGCTGCTCACAATCAATACATCTCCATACCATTGTTTTTGCAACCTAATATATTGATAAATATGGGGAGAAGTGACTGCTCTGCGAATATGGCCTCGCATCAATTTGTCTTTTCGGCCTGTAAAACTAGGATTTACAGGGCGCCAAGATAACTTTTTCCCCACCAGTGTCTTGGAGCCATTCCGAAAAAACAAATCATAACCGCGCTGGAGTCAAAGTAAAATGTCCCAAATGAGCCTTTAAAGTATTTTTATCTCCTAACTGCGCTCTTACTTTGGTACACTGATTCAATGTTCACAGCTTTGTGTTTGCGGCTTGGTGTCTCTGTCTTGCTGTGTGTTTAGCGTTTAGCTATGTTGGCTTTGTTAGCTGTAAGCTATTAACCGCAACAAACCGCAGGACTGTGCTACCCACTAGGTGCGAACAGCCAACCAACTAACTCCTACAACGTCAGTAAGTCTGACAGAACTTCTCGAACGTCGTAGCCGTTCCTTAAACCGCTGCTGCTTGAAGTCCTTAGTAACTAGGGCTGACACAGCTCTGTGGAGAGACATAACAATGCTCACAGCATGCAACGATTGGCTCTGTTGTAGTCAGCACTTGGCTCAGTTTGTCAATTGCTAAGTGATAGTTATGAACACAAAAAAAATACCCTTTTCTTTCCTGTTCATCCCAAACAACTTTCCATTGTCACCAGGGCGATGGGACACCTTGAGGCTCGAGATCTGAGTAATTTGTTGACTGAAGGTTGTACTCAGAGGCTGTCAGGGAGCATATGACTGAGGCTGGGGGGTGTCAAAAGGACAACAAAGTTTTGTGCCACCTCAGACCTCGACTACAAAAGAACCCCCTAACTTCTAACAAGGGGGATCGGGCCCTTCAGGTGAGGTGCCATTAAGCAAAACTTTCCAACTTCCCAGAGAAAATCTATACTCCCCGTTACCGCACAATGGCATCCTCTCTGCTTGGGAGAGTGGAGATGGGGCTTAGAGCTGACAGCGCCAAACAACATGTAACTGGGATTTGGGAAGATGGCTGGGGGCCACTTTAGAGCTGCCTGTGAAATTACTCTCAAGAGAGGGAGAGAGTGTGAATGAACGAAAGGGGGGAGAAGGAGAGTGACTGAGGGAGAAACATCTTCTCGGGGGTGGTGGTGGCTGGAACTTGGTATGTGGTTCATTCCTCACTGCCTGGGGATCTCCATTAGACCCTGATCCGACAGGAGGGAAAGTGCTGTGCTGGACACATGCACGTACAGTACAGGTATAAACCTACAGATCCAGTCAGCATTACTGGCAGCCCTGGAGATTCTTGTTGAGGGCAACGTGTTACTAAGAAACAACTCGGCAGTAATGTTTGAGATCTTGTTTCTATATTTCCAGGTGTGTGTTATTTTCTCTGGCCTGTTATTATCAGTCACCACTTCTGTTTGAGTGCCAGGATGTAGTATAGAGCAGAGACTAAACCTGCAGACTGTATGTATACAGATACAAAATATAACCATCCAAAAAGCAATTTTAAGACTATATAATATCAAAATGTAAGCGGTGCATCAATATTTTGTCGTGCCTCATTTCCAGGGTGGAAACGATCACTACTTAAAACAAGAATATGAACATGTTAGTCACTTTGCTTTTCTTCATGACCACCAACATTTTGTACTTTACATTTTGTAAAATTTGGAAAGCGTATTTATTACATAATATAATTTACATTACTGATTGGACAGTCACACAACACTGACTCACAGTGAAAACATTTGCAGCCAAGAGAATTACTTAACGCTTTTTTTTTTCTTTTTTTTTTTTTGCAGTAAGCAGGGTTCCCGCATCTTCTTAAATAACAAATTCTATTAATTTTCAGTGACTTTCCAAAGACCCAACACAGCAGAGTCTATGACATGGATCACAGTTAATTACAGTTAAATATTAAGAATTTTTATAATGAGTATGAGCGGGCATACAGAGGCTCACAGACTACAATCAAAAAGAAGGAGAGGCTTGAATGTCTCAACATTTCTCAGTTGTGCTGCAGAGTTATAATAATGGTAGAAAAATTGCAGGAGACACGAAGACAGCGGATCCTCGCCTATACACTTACATTATTGTTCATATTTCTTGCAAGAAAAAAAACATTCTTTTAATATTTATTCGTTTTAACTTACAGCCCTTTCAATGACTACAAAACCCTTCAAGGCCTTAAGTTTTTTCCTCAGATAGAACATTTTTTATGGATCTTCAAGGTACTATGAGAACACTGGAAAATACGTTAGTTGTAATCAGTGGTAGCAAAATGCAATTTTGCTGCAGAAGTTTTAAGTCCATTTCTGGTTTTACTCATTGAACTGGTGTGAGGTAAAGCCCAGGCAACTTAACCCCTTCAATATATAGTCCATAATAAAACCTTGTCCTGCAAAAAGATAATGATACTATGGTGGCTATAACGTATAACAAAATTCTGAAGAGCAAACTTTATTTCCTCCAACAGTTCAAGCATTTAAAAAAAGGATTTGCCTTTTAAACCTACAGCTCAAAAAGGGACAACTCTCACTTCTAATTTTTTAAATCAGTTTACATAATTGCTGGAACAAGGGAAGGAGGACTGAAAAGGACAGTCCCAGGCTAAAACACAGAGGGGTTGACGAGTGGAGGGTTGGAGAACACACCTATATCCAGCCATGTCTACTCCTCCCCCTCCTCCTCCTCCAGGACCCAGAACCCCAGGAAAAGGATGCGCTGCATGCACTGTGTGCAGTTCTGAGATAAGGCTCCTTCGGCAGAGGAGCGGTCTGGCTGGCTATCGGGCCCTTCCTGCTCCGCTCTCTCCCCTGGCGGGGGCTGGGGCTGGGCAGGGAACACAGGGAGGGCCCGCAGAGGGTCCCAGAGAAAAGGAGAGGGTGGGAAGACATTCAACAGGCCGCCTCCTTCAAGACACTCCAGTTCTATCTGTCCCTGCTAATGTAGCCGATGGAAAGCCAGCGGTAAGACATGTGCCAACGTGCCAAGATACCAAGGCCAACACATTCAGGAGGAGAGTCAATCAAGCCAGCAGAGGGACGGTGGGAAAGGTTCACTGGAGTGCATGTCAAACTTTTTTGACTCAACACGATTAGCAGAAACATTTATTGAACTTCATTCTATTAATTTACAAGATGCCTTCATCAGAAACCTTTAGCAAGCAAACCTACTTTGTGGTTGTGTATTTTTTCTTAAGAAATAAGTAGATACAATCAATACTTTTGCAGATGTCCGAGTGAAGTGTATTTTTTTCATCTCAATCCAAAGCCTTTTAAAATGAGTCTTTGCTATCATTTTAAATGTTCCCATTCACTAATCAGCTTCACAGTGTACAATTGAGTACTAGAGTACACAAAAGTAGCCTGCCTATAAAGTAAATCAGACAAACGATCCAGGTTTTTGTGATAGCTGAATGGCTGTACATTAAAACAAATTTGTGGGTTTTATACACAACCTGTAGAAGGTGATTGCCAATATGGCCATACTTTGGTTGGGACTAGATTTAAACTGGTCATGTGCCTGAAATAAAGCAAGCATAAAAGCAAAACAGAACTCAGTTTGCAGTCAGTATGGATTCCTTTAACTGAATTGACTGAATACAAACATACACTTAACATTTAAGAACACACTGGTTAGTTGTGGCCTTAATCCAAAACATTTACAATAAAGCCATTCCTAATCGTCCATCATCTGGTTATCATCAACAGAGAAGTCCTGAAAAATGGGCAGCAAAGCATTCAGCAGCCTTTTCTTCCCCCGATGCAACAATAAAACTGCGTTTGCTGACAAAATAGGCAAAGTCTGGGGTTAACTGATTGGTTTTTATGGATAACCCAATTGACAAGTAATGAATTACTTTTTGTTTAACCATCTTGCTGAAAAGAACGTCAACTAACAATCCATTCATTAATATTTCATATTAACCCGGACCCCAACTGGCTCTTCAATATTAGCTTTAAAGCACACTGTAACAAGGTCAGTCCTCCCAATCAATACTACACCTATTAGTCATTCAAGGTGTGGGGATGAGGTTTAAAAGTAAAGGAGATCTAATGAACAATGGTGTCTGGTTATACTGTGTCTAACGTATTAGTCATAACAAAATCTAAACCTCATACACTGGTGTTAAACCGGACAAGTTAATGAAAGTTGGTGAAACAGGTGATTATAACCGGTTATGTTCAACCAATCAGCTCATTCAAAAGTATAAAGTCACCTTCTTGCTCACATGTTAATTAGCATTTGACCAAGCTGCAGTTGCCCATTTATTTTCTTAAAAAACTGCCTATTTGCATTACTTGCTGTTTTTCTTTTCTTTCAATAATTTCAAGCCAATATTGGTTGGGTCTGTAATTGCATGAGTGTGCCCTCATTGTCCTGCCACAATAATAAATTTGGCGATACTCAGGGTCTATGGATCAGGCCCTGATTAGCCAGCTGTCTCTCCCTGATGAGCACACAAGTGCAGCAGCTCATTCTTCATGAGCCTGATGTGGGCGGACATAAAAAAACAGGTTGATGCCTTATTCCCTGGCAAATAAGCAAACCATTCCGCTGACCATCAATATTTTTATAAGTAATGTCACTGCCTTGAAAGTGATACTTATATTCATCCTTGTCCTTTGCAAAAGTAATATTTACACAAATTAACAGTCAGAAACCGTAAAAATGATGTTGCATAAAAATATTAAATGCCACACATGGAAGCTTCCACAGAGCAATACTTTTGCTAAAGGCAAATACATTCTGTGTGTAGTTAGGACAAAAAAACAACAAAAAAAAAGGGTTTGAAAAATTGCACTTTGTGCCCGGTGCAAGAACGTTTATCATAAGTAACAAATGAAGACAACATTATGCATGCAGCGTGACTGCCCTGTGCTTGTTCAACATTGCAAACGCTTGCCGGCAA
>OMLP01035213.1:11989-26894 GCA_900302685.1 Spondyliosoma cantharus
TAGTCCGTGGCTGTAAACAGCCGAGAGGGCTGGAAATCTTTGGGCGGTTAGCTTCACCAGGCGGTAATTACCCCGGCCCCATGTATTCTAGTTTAGGCCTGTAACTAAGAGACGGACGCCCTCTTTTTCTTTTTTGTCCTGCGCTAATCTGTAAGTGTCAGCGAGCTGGCATGGCCAGGAGGGAGCCGTCCACACAACTGCCAGGGAGGTAAGGTGGTGTGTGTGTGTGTGTGTGTGTGTGTGTGTGTGTGTGTGTGTGTGTCTTTGTAGCAGGGGTGTGTTAGTGTGTGTGACTTGGCGGGTCTTGATATTTTTGGAGGTAGAAGCAAAAGGGCCTGTCAACAAACGCGCTCAAGAAAGGGAGAGCTTTTGCTTGAGGCAATTAGATGTTATCTGAGAATGAATTAGAGCTCCTTGGCTTCACAATGAGCCCAGCACTCATGGGCATGAGTGCACAGGCCCCATTCAAAGTGAGCCAGCCACACTACGACAACATACGTTTACACTGGCGTCCCCTTTCAACAGATCACTGCTGCAAGTTGATAGACAAGTGAGCCAAAAAATTATTTCTCCGCTTCGATGCCATATTTCTATTTATACTGTCAATTATGCAATACAGGGGAAATGTGTAGTGAGTAAAATCTAATCCTGTTATGTTCCAGTTGTGGCAGGACAGACTGCTAACCCTGTGAAGAATAACAATACAATAATTTAAAATTAAACTACTTCAGGGGTTTCCCTACAATTCTAAGGCATTTTAAAGTGCAACACCACAGTCGGTTTACGCACCATCTAAGCCAAATGAATACAAAAATCAATGTGGAGAGCATCCAAACTGACTAAACGACTTTTCCTGGATCTAGATTTCCAAAATCATGTTATATTCCATTATTTCTAAAAAGTCAATGTTTTCAGGAAGGAACCTCGAGCCTCCCCCTGCCCCAAACTGTACAACTAAATCTTCCACAAACCTCAGAAAAACACTGTGGTTGATACAAACAAATGCTTTAACATATACAGCACTAGTCATCTGAGCAAGTCTCCATTACTTAACGTCTTTAAAAATAGAGCTCTAAAATAACAGTAATGGCAGTTATTAAATGGTAGAGGAGTTGTCAGCCTGCATGTGTACCTGAAGTCAAACTGAAATAAAACTCTTACTCTTGAATGATTACAATAAAGTGCGACACACTTTCCAAATAACAACTCAACACTACCTCCCTTTGCGGTTCACAGGCCTCAGCAGCAACCTGTGAAACCTGAACTAGAGTGCAGACAACCGAAAAGACATTTTGCTTCTGCGCCGTCAGCAAAGTTTCACTGTTCGACTCCGCCCATTGGCTCCTTGGCGCCTCGCCGACGCATCTGCCGAACGCTCCAGCCCCAAGCCCGGGCCGCCCCTGTCCCATATTCCGTAAGACCGTGGTATCGGGGGAGGCCTCGCTGACGTGCGATCCTTCATGTGGACGACGCGTGGGCAGGAAAGACTTGCAACAGGTGCCACCCGATGAGGCTTGATCCCCGGCCCTTTGTGCCTGAGCAGGAGTGGGAGTGGGAGAGGCCGCAGGGGTCATGCTGACCCGAGAGCGGGGTGCGCCATACCAACCGTCTGACTGGAAGGTTCAGACGTCAAAACAAGCCTTGTGCCAAATTGCGCTTAACCATATTTCTTCCGTGACACATTTAAGTAGTACAAAACTAATGAACAGCTCGGTAATGTAACAATATCGATGTTTCTAACAGTGAAACAGTTGCATCTGTAAGATTTACGGAAAAACTTGATTCATTGTAGATACGGAATTAGTTTTTTTAACGATGCTGAGTTAGAGGCTGAATCAGTAAACTTAGAATGTAATTTAGTGACTGTGTTAAGCTAAAGTAAAATGACAAGAATCCTCAGCATAAGTTATAAAAAAAAATCTTTATTTGGATTTTTTTTTTTTTTAGATTTATTACAATGACGAAGTGGCCTTTTCTACATAAGATATTTGTCATTTAAAATAAAAACATGAATCTTTTAAAAGTAATGAAACCAATGGCCCCGAAAAATAAATCTGAATTTTGTCTTTTTCAAAAACACACACCCCAAAAAAGGAATACAGAAAGAGATGTAGGTGGAGAATAAAACCATGGCTTGTTTCCACCTTTCATCTGAGCTGGCGGCTTTAAAAAATGACTAACTTTTGTTGATGTATGAATCGGCGGGGAGTCTATTTATCAGCAGGCCCTCTGCGGTCGCCCGCTTGGGTCCCTCAAGTCACAAGCCGCGTCGCTCCCCTTTGACTGATTAATTAGCCAATCAGAGGACATTTTTCACTGGGCGGCAGAATGGTTTATTTCAGCTAATGCCGGGCTTTCGAGCTGAGGCCCGTTGGAGCCTCGTCGGCTCTTTCGGCCTGCCTGAGTGGCCGGGCAGAGGGGCAAGGGAGATAAATCAAGCCGGGCTGGCCCTCCATGTGGCTCCCCTAACTAAACCCCCTGAGGAGGGCACGGTGGTGGAGAAGGAGGGGGAAGTAGAGGGGGACGCAGGACGGCCAGGGGCACTGCTCGCCCGCCGATAAGCACGGGGAGCACAGGGCTGCCAAAGTGGCTTCATTTAGAAGTGGCCGGGGCTTTTTGATATCTCGGCAGAGAGAGCCTGTCGTTTGTCATGCCGTGAGTAATTGTGTGGAGGGGCACAAGAGGAGGCAGGAGATGGAGGGGACTCGCAAGCGTGGGATGGGTGATGGATAACAGAGAGCCATGTAGATGGACAGGTGCTCCACCATAGCTTGATAACCCTCACTGGTCAGGGAGTGTAAATAATGGTGTTAGGCATACATTTTCAGATGGCTATGAGGTAAGGTGGAAAGAGGTTGGGGGTGAAACTGTGGTCACCCATTTATCTTGTAGATATTGGTTTGTATTTAACAGGTAAAAATACAGGTTAAATTGCATTGCATAGTTAGTGGTGGTGCTATACAGGACTGGATTATGTTGAGATGAGTTTGTAGTTTTTGGTCCTGTCAATTTATGTACACATACATCCCACTAACTATGGGCAAAACATTTAACTGAATTAACACACGTAGCTTAGTGTAAAAAACAAAACAAAACCTTTAGAGGTATAATAAAGGCATCATAAAAGTAGACTTTATGGCAGAATTGGACTGCATTACATTACACAGGTGTACCTAATAAAGTGGATGTTTGTGTTTTTAATGCACTGTATGCAATTTATGCCGCTTGGGGTCAATCATTCAAAACTATAACAATAAGATGCCAGTGATTGGGGTTGCTGTGTTCATTGTAAAACAAACATTAGTGCTGATGAAAATCTATCGGCGTAACTTCGGCAGAAATGTTCACCGACGAGGTAATGTATTGTTTTATTCATGTTATATTTAATCACACTTGTCAACTTCCTCACTCTCTGACCGATCATCATGTTTCCACAAAAGTTACTGCGACTTAACGATCAAATAACTTACCTTTTCTCTGGGTTTGATCATTGCTAATAATGTTTGGGTTTGTGATACAACAAAGGTCATTTTAATGCAGAAATCTGAAATGATCTGTGTGTTGAAAATAAATAGATGATCGGTGTGATGTCAGTGCTTAAAGTCTGTGCTCTGTCATACATGGCGAGAAAGGAATGAATTGACATGTTTTTAATATCAACACTCGAGCTCTGCTTTAGAGTCTTTACCGTCACTACTTATCAAACACAATCTGAAACGCGTCTTTAACATTGATGATAGAAAGTGTTGAGTATCCAAAAGTGATGAGGTATTTAATTATAATTTGAGGATCAAAATTAAAGAATTATTCCTACCAAACGTGTCTTTCATTTAAAATATTTAAAGCCGACTGCAGAGACAAACCTGCATTTTTGATGTTTTTCACGACGACAATTGCAATTGTCGGTTCTTGTTTATGAAATTATTTAAAGCGTACCCTTTCATTCTAGATTTAATTAAAACGACATTTTCATGCAAAAAAACTCATACATTGAAAATGGAAAATGTTTGAACTTAAAAGTTGATTGACAAAAAGGGAATTTTACCCTACAATACAGCCCTTGGGCTAGGACATGAGGTTAACGCCTAAAGAAAAGTAGTTCAGGTGAAACACCACAATGGATGAGACTCGGTGGCTACCCGCAAACAATTACTATGAAGGAGTTAATAATCTGTCCCATGTGCTCATATGGTCTTTTCATCACATTAAGTACTGCCTTTGATGAACAGAGGCAAGTGAGACAGCTGAGTGTGTGTATGTGTGTGTCTGCGTTTCAGGGAGCGTTGTGAGCAGCGATAAGAGGCCAGCAGGAAGCACATCACTGCAGGAGGAAGGAAAACCCCAGCAGTGGGGGACTGGTGGAAGGGAGGCTGGAGAGACAGCAGTGGGTGGTGGGCGAAGTGCTGGAAGATTCATGAGGCGGGAAGGAGGGCGGTTTTGGAGAAGCCGATCCAGATTTGGTCGAGTCTCCCGGCCTCGTCTCGTCGGGATACAGATATGTGATAATGCGACCGGTGGCAGCATGTGTAAACCCCTGCAAATCAATTCCACCACTAAGAGAAACCTCCTAATGTTGATCTAGCCACTGCTTGGGAACACAACTCATTGGGGTATTGAGATAATTCATGTGAGTATCTACAGGAGTGTATTTGCAGGACTGTAAGCACAGATCAGGGTGCAGCGAGGGTCACTGGCAGTGTCACGAACACACTCACAGGAGATCCTGCACAATGCCTAGAGCTTGATTGGTCCATCACCCTCTTTACCTCTTCCCAGCTACCTCAGATGTTGCTGGGCTTTAACACAAGGCCTCATGGGAAGCCATTGTAATTGTGTTCAGTGTTTTCGATATGGTCAATGGTGTCCCTTCTGGCTGAAAAATAACAACCCATAACCAAACGATTAGGGAGAAAATGATGGTGTGTATTGCTCGCATTTCCAATGTTAATCAGCTAGGGAGCAGCAGCCATTGTGATGTTATGGCTCGGTACATGCAGGGGGAATAGAGGAGGTTTTTTCTTGTGCAATTTATGGATTTTTAAGATGCCAATTTCTTCAAGCTAAATGCTTGAGATAAACAGAGGAAGCCAACAAGAGGCTTCTCTGTGGGTCTGAGTCCAAAAAGCGACATTTGTCATTGTCCTTCAGGTTTCTGTATGGGGTCGGCAGAACTTAAAGAAATGAAGACTGAAGTGGATTTCTTTTAATTCATAAAGTACACAGAAGTTCTGTGTCTGCGTCACTTCTCATGTCTTTATTGATAATCCTACAGTTTGTTTTTTTCTGATTTTGGAAGTGGAAGGTCTGTTTTTAAATATCTAAAAATATTCTTAAAAAATGTCACTGGTGGGATTATTTTGAATATGTAAGACTTTAAAACATGTTCAACTGCGCATTTGGTGCACAAGTTTCATTAGCAGATGCTTGCATTTATTTGTAATGTTCAATGTAAAACAACTCAACGACTGTTTATTTGTTTCCAAGGCAGGCCGAGGAATTTGCTCATAACAAAAAGAAGAGACATTTCAAAGGTTAATCTAAAAGTAATTAGTGTTTCTGTTTTGGTAAGTAGGCTGAAGGAACTGACTTGGCCTGAAATGCAAGTTGCACCTGTCTCAGCCTGTAAGCCATGTTTCAAAAGCATGAGAGCCAGCATAACGCCAAATGGCAAAGTGACGTTTGAAGTGACCGGCCACCAATGCCAAGAGCTAAAAGAGAACTTTATTTTGCAAGCGTCATCATTTCACATTTCTGCACACCTCACCCCAATTTGGATTTTCCTTTAATAATGCCCGCTGGCATTATAGCTACCTGATGTGAGTGCTCCAAGACAGACGCTGAGAAGAGAGGGAAGTGCAAAGAGAGGAGTAGGGGGTAAGAGTGCAAATCCTTTAACTGGATTTAGGTGCTCTTGCCGCCATCAGTGGCCTGTTGGCGGTGTTAAAGCCGCACACTGTGACACAACTAATCTAGGGCCACAGGCTGCTCAGGAGCTAGGAGCTGAAGGATCACATGATACTGCAGCGACTGATGGAGGCATCAGCACCAGTGGTCATCCTTAATTAGCAAGACAGAGGCAGATAAGCTCGAGCCACCTGGCCAGAGGTATGCTGCCACCTCCTCCCCCAGTGCACAGTTGACATTGACTAGGTTAAGAAAGATCACAGACCTGCCCTCTTTACGAAACTACTGTTTCACTGCAAAAAGAGGAACTGACACCTCGACTACACATTTTTTTCTGACAGGGCATGGTGCACTTTGACAAGATAAGACTGGTAGCCTGTATCAAATGACTAGTAATACTTTGCAGGAATCGGTCTTGATCAAATTTCCTGGTTTGGAGAGACAGACAGGTGTGTTTGATCATAAAATCTGACTGTGAAAGATCCCAAATAATTCTGATTACTTAAACACACTTTTGAACTAGGAATACGTTTTTTTTTAAAAAAGGCTTCAATTATAAGAATAAAATTTGTTTGTTTTATCATCTGTGGGGGTTTCGAATAGGTGTTTTATGTATATGTTGTTAATATCGAGTAAAATTGTGGGTAATGTAAATCGTGACGTCTCTTACCTGCTCCTGCTCTTTGGCAGATCTTGCTCTCTTCCCAAAGATACAGTTAAGGTCGGTTTCAGTACGAGATGACAGATCCTTCCCTAAAAAGGGGGAAAAAAAAAAACACTTCAACACACTTCAAATTCACTCTATGACCATTTTCATCTTTTGGCACAGTGGGCTTTTACTTTTGCAAATGTTCCAAAAAGTTCCATACTACAATCTTCCTGCAACACACACACAACAAAACACATCAAATAACGTCTTAATTAAAAAAAATGTTTTTTCAAATACAAACAACTAAAGGGCAACTGACAACCTTCAAAGCAGTTGAAAACATTAGTTTGTGTGTCTGTATGTGTGTGTGTCGGGGGGGGTCGAAGGTAGGAGGAGGTGGTCTCTTGACTAAAGAAAGTAGAGGTTTGCGTGGTTCGCTCCTTGCTTCAGGGATAAAACAGCAAAGAAAAATAAACCAGCGGCGCGGTCCGCCATGCCACGCCTCCGGATTCCCATTTTCAAGCCGGGCCTCAAAGACTCCTGAAGCATACAGTCGTCTGTCTCAAGCCCGGGTCCTGTTCGTACAGCTGCATCCTCTTCCTTCAGTGGGGCTCTGATAACATTTGGTTATTTATTGCTTTTAAACCTCTATCTCCCCCCTTCTCTTGGCTTTGAAAGTCGCTGCACATGCACGTCTAAGAAGTAAAACCAAGAAAGTACGCCGAAAACTAAAATAAATGAGGAGGACGGGAGGGGAGGGGGCCGTGGTGTTTATCGTCTAGTGAACACAGGTCAAAAGTAAAACTATGCCCAATCTGACCTTTTTGCTGTTTGGATGAGGAAGTACCTGTCAAAATTCTCTGGCTTTCAGGTGAAAGTGCAAATAACAATGTTCTGATAAAAAAGCAGCTTAACACTTCTTTTCCCATAAACTTTCAAAAAGGCGGCTGAATCCCATTACGCAGGATGAGGGCATGGGCTCTGCTAATGTGTAGTGGAAACTGTTAGTGAATACATGCTGGTTTCCAAGGACACGGCTGAAACAGCAGCAACTGTCAGCACTGATAACTGGTCAGACCAGACCGAGGAATCCCTGAGGTCGTACAGAGAAATACACAAATGTGATCAATTGACACACGGTGTAGAGCTGCAATGATTAATCAATTTGCCGTCAACTAATCGATTAACACGTCTGAGATCTCTGATTCTACCTTCTTAGATATGATTTTTTTCTGCTCTCTTCTTTGACAGTAAACTCTTTTGGTTGAGGCCAAACATCTTACAGACAAAACTACTCAATTGATTCATCGAGAAAATAACTAACAGATTGATCGACGATGAAAGCAATCGTCAGTTGCAGCCCTAATTGGTGCCAAGTCATGTCAATGTCACCAAATTAAACACGGGACTGGAGGTAGATTTTATATTTTTAGAGGAATGAAAGAACACAACTTAGTACTTTTGCCTCCTCAACTCTTTAGCTTGATAATACACATTATAAAAAGGTAATGATTGTACACATTAAATGCAATAATGTGTTCTGTTACATGCCCAAAGACACTAAAGGTAATAAAGGCAACCCCACAAATAGTGGATGGAGAGCGGTGGTTAAATTCTGCATCAACCACCCCTCGCTGCCCTGACAGGTGATAGATGGAGGCAGCAATTAAAACTGGGTTACTGGTTTATGCTGTGGGCCCCCGGACCTGTGCAGCGGAGATTTTAGTGCCTTTCCCCGCAAACAAAGGCCATCAATCCTCAGTGCTGGCAGTGAGGGAAGCAGCCCAAACAGGATATCAATAAAGAGCAGGAGAGAGTAAGGAGGCGACCTGCACCGAGACAGAGAGCAAGATGTTTCCAAGGTCCTCAGATTCTACTGAGGGCACACGGTTTTTGAAGCAATATGCGATAGGTCATCAATACATTGTTGCCAGATTTCATTACACACATTAAAATATGCAGGGCCTCGAAATAGATGCACCTGCCAGTTTGACCGGAGTCACTGCTTCATGACTTCTTGGTGAGTCATTTACACAGATTGAAAAGACTTAAGCGTAGTTGTAAACTCGCTTTGAACAATCTCACTCAAGCAATACTCTGTGGCAGTTTGGCTTCTGTCCAGTCTGTCACCGTTTTCAATGGCAATGATGGCACACATGGACAATGAAGGTGCTGCAGTCAGTGTGCGTAAAAGAGGTATTCAGCTAAGACTACATGCTCTCAATCTTTCAACTCAGTTGTCAAATTGACAGTTGACACCACAATCCAGGAAATAAATGCTTAATTCCTGCTTTTTGCCCTTTAAGATGGGTTTTTCTTACTCAGTTTGACAGACGTTGTGATGTATTATAGATGATTGTCTTGAAAAATATGTCTGGACCCCTGGATATTTTGTTAAAGACAGTATCAACAATAATGTTAAAGTCTCTCCCTGTATTTTTTTTTTATCTCACTGGATGTGAAATCAGGTATTTAATGAAATGCATTTAAACCGTTGACCTCTGTTTGTTCGCAAATGATCCGTTTACATCCAGAACTATGAGAGTAGTACATGACTTTTTCAACCTTTCATGTAATGAGCTTAGTGACACTAAATCTATTACCAAGCCTTAACTTGGCAACAGCTTCACAGGGAGGGCAGCCGACACTGGAGCGGTCGGTGGAAGCATGCAAACAGGCGTGGCCGGTTATGTGTTTGCCAGGTAACTCTTTGGTTGCCCATGCCAGTCCAGACCACAAGCTGCTGCTGGACACACTAAAGCTATGTCGACAATGGGAAGAAGATTCCAAACAGAAATAATGCAGGATTTCCTGTAGGTACTGCTGAGGACCATCACTATTTCCAAAACTATCTAAAAACTGAAAGTTTCAAAGTCAAAGTGCACTGACAGTTTATGCATGTCAGACCACCTGAGGCAGGCGGAGCACTCAACTCTCAGGTTTCCACTTAAGTTATGAGTCTCTAAAGGACAAACGATTAGCGCCAGCGTCCCTTCTGTTGCATGACAACAGTTTGCGGCCTCTTTAAGAAGAAACGACTAAAAGTGGTGTCACGTTGCCAAAAAACGGTCTGATTGACGGGTCTGACGCCTACAGAGACACAAACTGTCTCAAGATTGAATTCCAGTGGAAAGATTCCCACCTGCATATCCTCCTAACTGCTTCCCTCTCTGCTCTCTGACAATCTGAGAAAATAAAGATACTGAAATCTGTCATTCGCTACCTGCTGTTTAGTTTCCCCTGACATTTATAAACAGCTGGTGGTGGTAATGGAAGGGATCTCCTCAAATGGATTAGAACTTAAAGTCCTGCAGGATCAGACTTTATCAATTGACGGCTTGTCGGGGGGTATGGCGCATCCAAATGCGAAGACAATTAAAGAGGCCCAAGTTCACCGTCAACACAAATGTCCAATGACGAACGACAGACAATTGCGGCCGTCTGAACGACTCGTGAGCAGGGTATTGTTTGTGGTGCTTTTCATGAGGTCAATGAGGTTGTTTTGGGGGGGAATAGGGAAACATAACGGAAAGGATTGAGAGGCCTAAATTGAAGTGTACCAGTTCAATGAGCTCACGGATTACTGGAGGGGTGGCAGATCTGCCCAAAAAATATTCATATATGAAACAATTATGTGCTGTAGTCTTCCACCTAACTGGAAATAGCCAATGAATGTCTCCACTTGCACCATTAAAAAGACGATATTGCATCAAAGATAGTTTGCTATCCGCCTTTCCGCTAGCTGTAACTCACAATCCATTGTTCACATGCCGTATACTCCAGCAAAAGCCCCGCGCTTTGGCTCAACAGCAGTCAACACAAGGGCGAAATAGCAAAGGCTAAGCAGACATCCCTCGGCTAGTTTTATCTAAAAAAAAAACGTGTTGAACAAGTACTGTAGCTGAGGCGAGTAAGTGCCAAACAACATGCATCAGGCTCCAGATTCTCGAGAAATGAGAGATGTGACGACAGCCAAAATACACAGAAAAATGTTTCAAACGAGAATAGCGGAAGAAGTTTAAGTAGGCAGCCCATCAAACCGTTTTGCCAACAACAACATTTTTCCTTTGGTACAGTGCACCAGGCATGAACCACTCTCTTGAGCTGTATTTTTGTGTTTAGATGTGCATTAAGGTTCAAATAATACTCTGACATAAACTCTGACTTTTGCATTCTCCTTAAGGTAAGGTGATATGCTGTCATTTAGAGAAAAATCCCTGGATCCAGTGCAACACTGAAGGGAAGTTGTATGAGTGAAGTAGGTATAAAGAGGGAGGGCAGGAAGGAATACGTATGTGCGATCGTGTCTGGTGCATCTCATCCATCAGGGACGAGGTCTTTTTCTGGCTCCTGCCAAATTAAGATCACAAAAACAGGGTGAGAGGGTCTGGGGGAGAGACTGAGGCCACGTTTATCTGGCAGGGTCATCTGATGGGCCACACAGCCACTGGGAGGTGTTGTTGCTCGGGTTTGGGGGGGGTGGGGGGCAGCAAATGGACATGCCAGATGCCCCAAACAGGAAACAGGAAGTTGCTATTGAATGACGTAAAATAGAAAAGGCTCTTCCAGGTGAGGCAAGAGTTGAGATATTTTGTTTTCCCATGTATGCTGACCTGATGAGGTACATTTGAACTCCATACCAAAAACGATTATAGATCAAGCACTTTACCATATGTTAATATTTGATCAGCGTGTACTACTTTCTTACAAAGAGACTTCCTGCAAACCGTGACAATCTTATTAAGAACCTGAGCCTGTAATCACTGAACTATGCTCCAAGTAAAGCAACTCAGCAGTAAAATATGGGCTAGCGGTTATTCATTTTGGTCTCCAGTGGTCCTGAACACTAAAATTCCTCCTCGTGCCTATCAGTGTACCGGCCTTGACCAGCAAATCTTGACTTCCTGACGTGTAAAGGAGTAATGAAAGTAGGAAGAGTTATTAATAACCTCCCCTAGCACTGACCGGGCCAACTGACCCGGCACAGGCCGACAGATCTGTGATCAGCATCTGTGCTCTGAGCCAAATGAACAAGGCTCAACCCGGCCTAAAGGAGGCCGTCTGTCTGCACACTTGAGCTGCTGCTGGGGGAAAAAAACTGAGCTGAGCTTAAATCAGTATATGGTTGTCCTGAAACTGAAAAACGCAGATCCATTTTCAGCGGCGGAAATGTTTACAATGTGATGAACAGTTGACGCAGTCTGTCTGATACTACAGAGACAGTTTTACAGGTAGTCACTGTAGATGGGAATGACTGATGAGAATGAGAAAGGAAACAACTGCGCACACAAAGAACATCTTCCTGTTTATCTCTCTGCTGCTGCTGCTGCTGTAAAACCCACCTTTAGTGAACTTCATGTAATGGACCCTCTTTCGGGAACCCTTGGATTTCTCTTCCAAGCTGAATCCTTTCTTCTCCTCTGGTGGAGGTTCTAAGGAAATACAAGAAACAAACATAAATGTCACATGTAGATACAATTTGAATATGTTCTGCAGTATTTCACCTCTTTGACAACTTGGAAACAACAGTACTCTATGCTTGCTTCGTTTCTAAGAACACTGATAATGAAGATGTTCATTGTATGACAGAGAGAGTGTCCAAGGGTTTTCTTTCATAAATGTGGCAGTGCAGCGCCCTCCAGTGTCCAAGTAACGGAACAACAATCATAAGAAAAACCACACTAATGTTTGAAATCACGTGTTTCGTTCAGAATCACAGTTTACTTGCGAAAGTAAGTTTATATGATGTGCCAAGTCTAGACAGTGATCGATTCCAGATACACACTGGAAATGCAGGATTAGTACAACTGCAAAAAATAATGTTTACAGAATTGGCTTCTACCAAAAGCAATGAATGTCTATTGTCACTTGGTTTTCTTTACCAGCCAGCAGAAAACAAACAAATATGAAAACTGGATTGTTTCGTTCCAAACTTTCGAAGAGTTTTGGATAACACGAGTGATTGTGTAGACGAAACACAAGATTATGTGAAGAATATTCACATTCCCGACCTAAATTGAATTAATCTAATACAAATTTCGTGGACTAATTATTTATTACAACACATCAAATTAAAAAGACAAATAAATAATGAATAGGAAAGAGTTGCTTTTCTTTTTACACAGGCAAGGACGATTAAGTGCTTGAAAACACGATGTCAGCTGTGGAGGGAAGGACTGTGTTTGGTTTTCTACTGAAATAATTACGACAAGGGGATAGCAGTACACGGTGCCACCCTTTGACTTTGTAAACAGTGCAATATATATATAAACAAATTATACATGTTAATTATGCTGTTTTTACATACCAGTGTTTTTGTTGTTGTTTTGGCCATGGTGGTTGTTCAGTTGAGCGAGAAGCTCATTGAAATCATCTTGGTGTGCGATCCAGTTGTCCTATGAACACAACAGATCTTAAAGAGGCTCTATGTATCAATTTGTAGCATTTTACACTTATGAATCACCTTTTAAATGGCGATGTGTGAGTGGACTGTAATGTGAAAAACAAGACTTTCCCCGTCTCTCTCGGTTGCCTGTAGACGATTTGTTTAACGTTCTTAAAGCTGGTGGACTGTGGATATCTTTGTGAAGGGATGTGACTTTGTGCATGTTCTCGAGTGCTGCATCTTAGTGTCGCTCTCCTCTCCACCAACACAGAGCAACAGCAGCTAACACAAGCAGAACTGCAAATATCTGCAGGGTAATTAAGTGACCTGTAATTATTTTTGATAGTTATTAATTAATTAAAAAAGTCTTTTGAAAAATTACTGTAATATTATTTACATTTTAGGGCATTTAGCAGACGCTTTTGTCCAAAGCGACTTACAGTAATTCATACATTCACACACCGATGGTGGTGGCTGCCATGGAAGGTGCCGACCAGCACATCAGGAGCAGTATCTTGCCCAAGGACACTTTGACATGCAGACCAGGGGAATCAAACCAGTGACCATCCAACAACAACATGCTGGCTCTACCCTGTAGCCACAGCCGACCCTTATTTGGTTTTAGGTCGTAATAAAATAAGAAAGGAAATACTGAACAATGAGCAGGGCAAGACATGATTTCAGTCAAGTGTTAAATGTGCCTACCTCATGGCTGGCATTGGTTCCCAGACCATAGTTGTCGTTCTTAACCTTCACTTTGATGTGATCGGTGGAGCCTTGCTCAGTTCTGCCCAGGCCCTTCACGTGAAAACAGAAGAGAGATCATGTGAGACTGACGTTCAACAACCCACCCACCCACACTGTACACCGCCAACGTCTCCAGAGACTTAAAAACAGTAGGGATCCGTCTCAACACTCACCTTGCCCTTCGACCAGCCCATTCGCTCCAGCATCTTCTGGCCAAATTTGGAGTCATCTTTGCTCCAGGCGCTGTTTCTGGGGTCGACGGACCACTTCTGTTTCCTCCGGGCTGGACGCAGAGAGCAGCAACATTATTACATAACAGTCACCGTGCATACAGATGTTACGTAAACGAATAGGACAAGCCACGCCAACCAAGTGAAGATAGATAATGCGTTTACATGCGCTGTAATAATTTACTTTAATATAATGTGCTGTGCCTGCGAACACATTGACTGACAGCTGTCATTACGACTAAAGATGCACTACACCACGAACATTCGTTAAAACAAACATGTCACAGCTTACACACATTGAATGTGTATAAACAAAGCAGTATGCAGCCATTATTGAAAATACAGTTAGCTGTAATGAGCTAATAACAAGTGACTGCAGTAGAGGTACAACGTTAGAAGAGACAACACGTGTTTACATCGACTGCCTGTTGCTAATGCTAATGCTAGCTACCCGAATACTTGAAAAAAATAGAAACTACTGAATATTTTCGGAGGAAAGTCTCGACGGGTGGTAAGGGTGTTTTTCGCGAACACAACACAGAGACACACACATTGTTACATTGAAAGAAAACTAGAAATATCCATAAAAAACTTTAGAAGAGTTTTACATACGCTCGGCAAGCATGGACATCCTGGGGTCCTTAAACAGCTTGACGACAGTCGGGGAGGGATCCTAAAACAATGCCTGACGACAATGCGTTGCCACGTCGGTTGTTCGTGTGAATGTATCATTATAAAAAGAAATCATTGTGTGCAGAATTTCAACGCGGATTGAACTCATTTTAACTACGAATATTATTGTTATTTGTATTCGTATCACTGCGAGGGATTCTCCTCGCCAACAGAGGGCGCCTCAGCCACACGTCCACGGCATAAAAACATGCAACGTGTGCTGCTGTGTTACCCAGGTTCAATGATCCTAAAACTACCTAACAACTGCCCTACTGAAATTGTGTTTCTGTGTCTAATACTGATATGCAACTACAGAAT
>OMLP01035213.1:26914-38544 GCA_900302685.1 Spondyliosoma cantharus
GATATGCAACTAAAGAATATATATATATAATTGTATAATAGAGGTGTGACCAAGATGTTCCGAGGAAGGATTTTCCATAGCTGAACAATAACATTACCTATGTATAATTGTATATCATATATATATATAAAAAAATAACATGACAAGATAATAACTAATAATCTACATACCACAAATTATATTAACCTTGCAACAAGAATCAGTATTTAAAAGATGGAGACTTAAACATGTAATTTCTGCCATTTATTTTGCATACCGTGAAATCCAAATGCCAAAACAAATAGCCAATAGGCTGTGTGTCTGTAATCCGCCTGTATATGCTGATATCAGCCCATCGATAAATTAGTCAGGCTCCACCCAAAACCCAACTGTGTTGTGCCCAACTCAAACAGAGCATTGCATAACATGTCCTGGCTGCATAACCTGCGGCCAGTGCCATAATGTCATAAAGTTCTTACAGATGGATGCGATGCACTGAGTCTCAGCTGCACCCGATCGGATTTTAAGAGTTCTTGGTGCAAAGCTGCTTCCTGTAATGTCAGATAAAGTACAACCGCAAGTGATCACCAAAAAAAAACACTGTCACTCTGAAAGAGCAGCTCACAAGCGGCACTTGAAGGCAGCAGCTGTAGCTGAGATGTGGACCAACTGGATTCCACATGAATACCAAAGTCCTCTTATGTAACTTGTAATCAATAAGACAATATAATAACCCGGATAAACAACCAGTAAGGAAGACATTAGTATAAAGCTTAATAACAGTAAAAGTAGCAGCAGTAGCATGAGGGATAGTGTCTCTCGGTGGTTTCTGGGATGTTATTGCTTAGGTTTCACTTAAAGTTGCTGTTAGGCTTTTACAGTATGGAGTCTAAAATCATTCCAGTGAGCACACTCCAGGCTCCTTTTAATGTGTGGCTGCCTTGCAGTTATACGTGGTGGACTTGAGTGTCCTTGAGTTTCACGTCGGAACATTTATCAGCCCTGTCAGGAGTCTTAGACTAGATATGAAGCCAGTGTTCACAATTCATGTCTGCACAATATTTATTTATGCTAAACAGTCCCCGAAGATGTATGTAGACTGACTTAGGTCACCTTCAGGATTGCCTTGAGAAGGAGCCCGGATCCCAGGATTATGTCACAAAGGAGACTTCTTCCATGTGAAAGACTCATTTAAAGTCAGAGATTGAGGTTAAAATTTAAGCCAAATCAATGCAAAAAAGGTGATTAAAGAATGACAAACAGTTAAAGATTGACCTTGGAGGTTTACTTTATGACATTATAGCACAAAATAAAAACATTCTCGTGTTTCAGTGTTGTGAGAATATTTTCCTCTCTCAATCAACATTAACCTAGTCTGAGTACCTGAGAATCTGTTCTCTCTGAGATGCATTACATATATTTAAATGTGTAACCTGTATTGTCTTTTTTTAGGAATGTCTTAAATCTCATTTATGTTTTCTGTGCTTCCCTTTTTTATTTTACTGTATGGTTCATTTTTTTCATGTTTGAAATCGAAATATATCAATCAATCAAACATTTTTTATTTTTTTTATCTTGATGGTGATATCTGTGTGGGCTATTTGCCATTTTTACTTTATGTATTTACTTTTAGTTTTCTGCAGGACGTGTTAAAGGGCCTTTGAATTCTTGAGTTGATCTCTCAGTCAAGTAATAAAATTATAGCAAAAGACACACATATAAAAAGGATACGTACAATAATATACGTAATGTAAACAATGAAAAGTATAAATAGTTTTATAGACACTACTAGCGTGTGAGTGTCTCCTACTGGACAGTTTGATTTTTCAAATCTAAATCTCAAACTTAAGCCTCTCCTATGTTAAATCAACCCTTCCCTACATTTTAATTAAAAGTGGAATATGTAAGAATTGGCCACCCGTCAAATTCATTCTCAAAACAAATAGAACGGCAGCATATAACCGGAGTAACCGCCAACTGCTGCGAACTGTAGCTGCCGCCAGCCAGTTAGCTCAGTTGGCCGTGCAGCTAACGGTTTGAACTCGAAGCTCGAGGACAGGAGGAGTGCAACGCAACACGCAGACATCTTAATGACAAATGAATGGGTTTCTTCACATTCTGTTGATCATTTTAGTTATTCTTTTTAATGTCTGTTAAAAGTCTTACACACTGCCCCTTTAAGATTATTTGTTTGGCTGATCAACCATCATATCACTTTACTTTCCAGCCCTTAAAATGACCAGTACTTTTTATCAAGTACTGGTAATTGGCACTCATTCCATCTCCAACAGCACAGATTGAACATATAATTAGTTGATAAATAAACCGTATGTTGAGCATAATAGTGAAACATGTGCTTCATAAGGGTTAAGATACTGGCAATCCCGTATAACTGCACAGCATTACTTGAAAGATTAACGTGAACAAGATCAGGTCGGACATCGGTCTTATTTCTGTAATGGTCAAGTCCGAGTTGTGTAAAGCTCTAATCTGACCCCAAATCTGTGGTTAAAGTTACCACCTCAAGCATGGGATTAAAGGCGAGGTTGCATAACAGCCTGAGAGGGGATCAGCCACAGTAGATATTGTCGTACCTGGCTCGACCAGATTGTCCTACAAAGACTCAGACAATGGGGCTCATGATATTCTGTGCTATCGCGTTACCATTCCTGTATTTTTCCCTTCCGTCCATGAAATGTCCTGATTTCAACTGAAGACAAAAACCTGCAGATCGCATGTTGAAACCGCGCACCGGCAATGTAAAGGTCAGACCAGGTCATCCAAAATTGATAGCTCTCGGGATCATTGAATCATAGAGCTCGTAAATATCGGCATGAACCGGAGGTCATTATTGATTTTATAACCCTCTCAGCATCAGCTGTTCCAGACTACTGGAGCCCTGGAAAAAAGCCATTAGATGCTTTGAAAAAGCCTTTTACTAAACAAAAGCAAGAAGAAGCTCGGTTCAGGTCTTTATTTTTCCCACAAGAGGAACTTCTTTTTGCAAGGTAAGTACAGAAAATCATCCATCATAAAGATTATAACACTCAAAAAGACAACCGAAGGTATAAAAAACACACTGTGCCTTATAAGGGAGTGCTATACAGTAGACCCTTACAGTCTTCTTGCGGAGGAGGGTGGTCTTGGGTTCAATTACCATGGCAACATGTCTCCATGTGGAATAACAGCTGTGGCACAGAGTGTTATGGCGTTCTTGGCCCACCGCCCAGCAGCCCCCCCACCCCCACACACTGTGCGAATCTTATTACGCGATGACGAACAAAACAGTGGGGCCCAGGCGAACGAGGAGGCTCCCTGATTGGCCGGCGGGAGGCGGGCCTGCATGTGTGTGTGTGTGCACACCCAGGGAGACGTCTTACATAACAGGCTAGGTTTCCCCCTACTAGAGGGAGAGAAAGAAGGAGCTTGTGGACACCTTGTCACATGGCTCTTTGTTTCTGCTTCCAAACGCCTTTCCCCCCTCCAACCCCCAGAGCCTCTATGTGGAAATCTGTCAGGCACACACATGTGCAGTAATATTTAGTGTGTTGCCCCTGAAACAGGTTTACATGCTTGCACTGCAGTCGCTTGTTGTTTGCGTATATTTGATGTAACTCCTGAAAGACGTAACTTGATTCTTCAGCCATGAATTAAATCACAGCTCCTCTCAGTTCTTACACTGGCAGCTAAATGTCAGCAGGAAAAAAAAGACCCTGTGTTCCAGACGGCAGGTCAACTGCATTAAAGATATATTTGGAACTTGGCAAATCCAGTGCAAATATTGAATAATATTTGCAGTTCCACATTTCTGCCAAACGCCTGGAGGTAAACGGGCTGCGTATGCTTCTTCATATGGAGGGAGAAGACAAATTAAAGAAACTTTAAAAGACTTCAAACGCAAACGGGCAAAGAACCATCACACACCGCTGTAACTTGATAAAGCGGCTCCCTGTTGTCTCATCTTTCTGCTGAAAATGCTGCTTTTTTTTTTTTTTTTTGCATTCCATCAGGTGTTACCATTGTTTTTGCCTTCCCCCTGTTATACAAGTCAAACACTAATAACAACTATTTGTGTAACTGGAGGTGAAAACACTGTGAAATCATTCCTATGTGCTGGAGTTGCAGGGATGCGTGTGTGTATGGAAAAAAAGCCTGCTCACAATTTCTTGTTTGCTGAGCTTTGTAATGAGAAAATTATCCTTTTTCCTCCCAACCAGAGAGCACACCTGCAGCTTTATTGACACACGCTCACAGAGGAGAGGTGCCAATTAGAGTGGAGAGCTGGCAAAGTGTTCGGAGCCGCTGTGCTCTTCACTCATGATTGAGACCGAATAGAATATGCGCCTCGTCTTACTTAACGCCGAATTTGGCTGAATGAAACAGACCTCTCGGTACACTCTGCCTCCGCTCCGAGCTCTTTTCTCTCCGCGGCACGACCGCCAAACAAATCCAGACAAGGTCGCCAGGATGCAGCTGCAATTACTGACACTGAGAAATTGAAGAAAGGCCATCAAGCGTGCGGTGAAGGACACCGCTGTCCTCGGGGTTAAAGGTTATGATCCCGTTCAGTGGAGAAAATATAGCAGCTTCGGTTAAAGTGTATTTATTGATGTGCTGAGGGAGACATTTTTCTCACCTGGGTGAGTTTTTGTTGTGCCTTCAGAGACCCAGTTGACCTCTGACCTCAAGGAGGAAGGATGTCAAGAAAGACAAGGATCAGAACTGAGAAGACATGCCCTGTCCCACCAATCTTTGCATCATCGTCGTCATAACTTAAAGTGAAGCTCTCGCCAAAAAGCAACCTAGGCTTCATTTGTGAATGTATATGAGTCAAACCTTCGGGTAAATGCATAATTACGACGGAATACGCACTTTTTAAGATTTACCGTTGTTTCGTTTTCGGGCAAGTTAATTTGGAATGGGAGTGCATGGGCCACTGAGCTAGCATCTGTTAGAATTTAATTTTCCCCATCTGATTTAAGTCTCAAACACTATGAATTGATTAACTTTGCACTGATGCGCTCTAAGCCTAACACTGTGACTCAACTGATATGCACTAACAAACTGTATTATTAAAATAACCAAACTGACCATCTGTATCATTTAAAGAGTTGTAGTATCCTGCTGATAGATGAGATTGGTCGTAATTGTTAATCCTTTTCATGAGGGATTGATACATAGGAGAGAAAAGCCAGGGTATGAGAGAGAACACACTGCGTTCTATATTCAGGCCAAAGTTGCAGATACAAAGGATGATTGTTGTGAGGAGAGGTAAGGGATACATGAGAGTGTCAGATGATGAACATGTTGTCCTTGCAACGCACAGTGAAGTCCCTGAAAGAACAATTAGTAGTGGTTAGGAGCATGAGATTCAGGCAAAGGGTCAGAACCAGTGTTGCCAAGTCTTTTTCAATGAAAGTAGCTAGCACTAGCTCTAAAAGTTGCTTACTGGCTGTGTACTCTGCAGTGAGGGGGAGATTTAAGCCATATATACAAAAGGTTGATAGAGAAATCCGATATAATACAATTTAATGGGCGAGGTGTTCGAGTTCGACGGACGTCTGCACCTTTTTCGAGCTTCCGAGCTTCCGGACAAAGAGATCCAAGAGATTGACGAAAGGGCGAGGAGAGAGAGAGGAGCAGGTCGGCGGATGGATACTTTTTGACTGTGCGCCAGAGATATAGCCTGCTATTTAATGGTAAATAATCTTGCATTTTTATAGCGCTTTTCCAGTCTACTGACCGCTCAAAGCGCTTTGCAACACTTGCCACATTCACACACACATTCATACACTGATGGCGGAGGCTGCCATGCAAGGCACCAACTACTCATCAGGAGCAATTTGGGGTTCAGTATCTTGCTCAAGGACACTTCGACATGCAGCTGGGGGGAGCCGGGATTCGAACCAGTGACCTTCCGATTACTAGACGATCCGCTCTACCTCCTGAGCTGCAGTCGTCCCCATTCTGAAACTCTGTTTGTTCTCAATGCTCGTGTTCATGTGTAGAGACGCTGGTGATGCTCCGAGCAAAGTTTCATGTTTTGTCGAGCCTTCTTAGTGTTCTAAAAATAGTGATTTTTGATGCTAGCTCAGTGCCCCATGTACTCCCGCTCAAAATGAACTTACCCGAAAACCAAACTACGCTAAATCGTAAAGTGAAACTCTCGGCAAAAAGCAACCTAGGCTTTATTTGTGAATCTGTATGAGTCACCTTCGGGTAAATGCATAATTACGACGAAAGACGCACTTTGTAAGATAAAAAAACAACAACTACCAAAAATAAATAATTGCTTCATACGGCTTGCACGGCCAAATCCAAGCCTTCGGATGCCCCAAGATCCGAACATTGATTTGAAAAGATGTTATTTACACCCTTTTTTAAGCTGAAATCTTAATTTTAGCTGCTTAGCTAACAGCCTTAGAGCACATCCTATCTGACGCGAGTGCACAGACGGAGCCATTTTAATGTTTACTTTTTTCAGAGTTTTTTTTTTTTTAACGTTTTTAAACAGGTCGCCATCCACTAAGGTTGTTTTGGAGAGTGCCGTGACGCTGTTCGGCTCCAGAGATGTTTTGTGGGTCGAGGAATGTCTCGCCATTGTCACGAAAGTGAGTCGATAATGACTGAATTTTCATGTTTGGGTGAACCACTCCTATCAGTGTTTCTGTGTGTACTTGATGTATCGGGTAAAATGTACCCTATAGATATCGCTCATCGCGCTCACTGATCCTCCGCATCCAGAATAATAACATTACACAACTTGTGTTTTTACACTCCCCGATACATGGAATCGCAAAACAGCAAGCAACATTGCATGTAATTAAATATGTGCACAACAACACTGTCGGAAGCCGCAGTTGCGTAACTCCCAAAACAGGAATGTCCGTTTGAAGAGCCACTGTGCCTGAATGTTGCATAAGACAAAAAGTTTCATATTGTAACAATAAATTGCAGTGAAGTTATATGAACAACTGTACAGTTACGGAGAAAGGCAAGTCAAGTGTATATGCTGCATGAATTGTGTAAAACCTTCTCCTGACAGCCGGATGCGTTTTCTCAAGTCTCCACATGTGCACTCTTTCGATTCCTCGCAAGTCATACGCTGCTTTGTGTCACTTTTGGTTGGAGCGCACAGAAAAGCTCTTCCTGGATTGCGTTACTGGTTTTGGCTGCCGGCGGCACAAGCTCAAACCTTCACACGTTGCACTGGAACAGCATATCATATTTTCTCACTTCTGCAGTCAGACAATACTCGTTTCGACCTGTTCAGGAACGCCGGGAAGTTAATCTGACAGTGCTGACGATTCCAATAGTGACATCGGTAAAGGTCAGATTTGAGGTGAATGTGAACATTTGAATATTTTTTTTTTTCACGATTCTGCAAGTCACTGCACATAAAACTTCAGTGTACTTCAGTGTACAGGGTGCTTATAAATAACGTTACATAAGATCACCAAATGCATGATGATGCATCTTATCTGCTGTCTGCTCATGTGACCAGTAACGCTAATGGTCAACAGCTTTCATAACTCGCAAACCAATGAAGGCTGTTTTGGGTAATTTGCACCGCTTTAAAGAATAAAGTTAAAACATTAACAAATCTAAATCACTTTTAGTAAAGACAGACAAGCACATGTTGACCTTGAGGACATTTTGTCCTCAAATGTTTACCATGGCACTCGCCCAGAGGCATGATCGTCTGCGGTTTGTTTATGTAAGAGAGTCAAGAGGAACTTGTTAGAGATTAAATTCTCTTCATGTTGTGAAGGTGTGAAAACAGAAGAGAAACAGGCAGAGTGGTACGTGGAAAAACCTTTTATTGTCAAAGCTTGTGATTAAAAGACCAGACAGAACCTGCTAGGACTTCTATACAGAAACCAAATTCCAGCATCACTTTTTACAAAATGTCAAGATACAAGAAACCACCAAATGTGGTTGAACGTAAATGTGGCATACAGCGTCACATTTCCCTTTTGTGTCAAAACAAATCCCCAGAGTTGATGAAAAAAATAATATAACATAAAAAGTGGACAGGAACACTTAGAAACAAGAGTGTTAAGAAATGCTTTCACTTGATGAAGCTCCCACACGTTTAACACCAACAGACAGAATAAATAACGTTACGTGGAATAAACAGAAGAACAATTCTCAAGAATCATCGCTCCGCACTGCTCGTAATACAGATGCACTGCATCAGAAATCGCCCCCCCCCCTCCGCAGGTGATTAGGCTCATTTACTTGTCAGTAATTTTAAGACACAAATCCGTCTAAAGTGCATCAAAGAACACAACTTGTGTATTTGTACACCCACTTGATTTTTAGCCACGGGATCTTTAGGCCCAGAATACCTGAATTATGAAAATCCCGGGAAATTTAGCAGAAAACAAAAACCCTGACCGATTTCGGATTTCCAAAGAAAAACAGGTGGAAACGCTTACACATACACGATGCAACAGTCTGTTAAATAGATTTTTTTGCCTAGAAAACATTGCAAAATAAAAAGAATTTGCGCAATTAATCAACATGCAGGTCATCTTCCTTTTCGTCCGAACGAGTTTTTTCCCGAGGCAACCGTTTCATCCCTGATACCGCTGACAAACCTTCCGCTGATGGACTGCTCTTTGCCGAATCTCCGTGGAGAAAAAAAGGGGGGGGAAGAGAGCAAAGCAGGAGTAGATGGACAGGAGCGGGGAGGATTGTCTAACCCGCGCTGACCTTTACATTCTGGAGACACAGTGGCCTTGTGCCAGGCAAGCAGAGCCCTTCTGATTTTACACAGAGAAGTGAGAGAACAACTATGTACAGGCCATGTTTCTCTATTCTCTTTGGTCAGTCTTTACATTATGTACAAAGAATACTCGGACCGATGCTCTCAGTTAGCACGAGCCATGCGCGTGTCTGTGCCGAAGTAGTTGAGCATCGTCTGGACGAGCTCCGGGAGATCGTAATCGTGCTTCCAGCCCCAGTCCTTCCGTGCGTTGGAGTCGTCGAAGTTCATCGGCCAACTGTCGGCTGGAAAGAAACGCAGGCGAGACATTAAATTCAATTCTTAAAAAAAAAAAAAGATAAAAAACCAATGGTTTTCCATTTCAACTACATTCAGATCTGTTTTTGTACTCTCAACCGTAAAGTGAGCCTATGTGACTTTTAAAGAAGGAAAAAAAAAGCAACCGTCTTGCACGTGAAAAGAAAAATTCACGAGACTCATGGTTCGACCAGTAGCTGATCGCGGCTAACGTCGGCTTTCAAGTGGCCGATAAATCCAACTCAACTTACCGATGGCCTGTCGTACGTGGTCAACGTCATACGTGACCTCCAGGGGCATCTGCTTCTGCAGCTCCTGGGCCAGCTCCTCGGGGGTGAAGCTCATGGCGTTGATGTTGTAGGTCCTCATGGTCAGCGTGTCGGTCGGCGCCTCCATCACCTCCAGCGTGGCGCGCAGGCAGTCGTCGATGTACATCATGGGCAGCCGCGTGTCGGGTTTCAAGTTGCACTCGAACTTGCCGGATTTGATCGCGTCGTGGAAAATCTGGACGGCGTAGTCTGCTCAGAGACGGAACAAGAACATGGAAGGGGAAAAGGGAAAAGGTGAGTAAACAGCTATGAAAAAAAAATTGACGACTGCAGAGTAGAGGCTTCAATAGCTGTTCAGACACGTGAAGATATGGAGATGATACATTGAGTTATCCGCCACCCTAAAAATACAAGTCATGACAGCCATCTGGAAGAAGTCAGTTACATAACGAACTTGCGACATGGCGGGAGCACTACAGGAATAGACATCCATTAAAATCCGAACCTTGTTATGCGGTTGGAACTTTATCTCTCTCACCTGTCGTGCCGCCTCCTGGCATGGAGTCAGCGGAGATGATTCCTGGGTAGCGGAGGCAGCGGAAGTCCAGGCCGTAGCGGTGGTGGTAGTACTGTTGAAGAAATGTAAAAACAATCTCAATATGGTGGCGTGTATATATATATATATACACCAGGGGAGTTTTATCATTGGTCCTGTTTTTGGAGTGAAAAAGAAAGAAATCTGGGATCTAACCTCTCCCATCAGCTCGGCGTGGACTTTGGAGACACCGTAGATGGTGCGAGGCCTCTGCACACAGAGATCCGGCGTGGGGTTGCGGGGAGAGGTGGGACCGAAGGCGCCGATGGTGCTGGGGACAAACAGACGCAAGCCGTGCTCCGCCGCAATGTCCAAGATGTTGTGAAGCCCTGCGAAAAAAAACAAAAAAACCCCAACCATATCGTGAGGACGCCGCGTTTAAAGGAACACTACTGATGCTCTCGCGACGAAAAGGAATCTTTAGTCGCCGATTTACTTACCGGTGATGTTGACGGAGCGCGCCAGGGCCACGTTAGCCTCTCCAACGGCGCTGAGGAGGGCGCTGTAGTGAACCAGCCAGGTGATGCGGTTGTTCACCACAATCTCCCGCAGGTTCTTGTAGTCCAGGATGTCTGAGTAGATGAAGGGGCCTGGCGGTGGCAGAGAGGACGGAAGTTTTTCAAAATTCACCTGTCGAGTTCAGCTCGTATAAAGCAGTTATAGAGTCATTTAGCATTTCTTCGATCATTATCAAGCAGACTGAATAATTATACAGTTGTTCACGGTTTGTTTGCTGCCACATTCATTGTGTCTTCGGACAGCTCATCACTGCACGTACAGAACATCAGCGTCACACATTGATTTGTTGTCATTTGTCAACCTTTTTTCCGGGAAATGTGACTTCCTCGTTGGCAACAAAGATTTGGAACATTTGGAAATCACGGACGACCTTTGTTGCCAAATACCAGTGTTACTAATACGTATTAGTCATAGGCACACTCACCGGAGGAAAACTGCTTTGTGCTCCCTGTTGTGTTGAAACTAAAGACTGTCTAGCCACTGAAAAGATTTCGATGACCGAATAAATGTTACATAATCTGACACGCCCGTGTCCCTGCCTGTCTAAAAATGACAATTTGTGAGCGCACGCCTTGTCTGAAGCCGCTGAAGTTCACGCCGCAGAACTCAAGCGCGCTGAATAGCACGAGCTGACTCACCACTGTGGAACACGTTGCTTGGAGGTTTCCTGATGTCGGACAGGATGACATTGTTCTTGCCGAACCTCTTCCTACGGAGCAGGAAACCAATGTTACACAACTTGTAAAAGTGGCGCTGTTCTCACGCCGTCATTAACTATGTGTCACTGGCGAACACACCGGCTAGGAAGTCTTACCTCAAGAGTTTGGCGAGCCCCACCCCGAGCTGACCCAGACCACCTGCGGCACAAGGAGAGAGACAGAAAGTCATCAGAGGGGGGCTGCGGGCGTTAAAGCGAGCAGCAGCTCATGCTCATCGCTGCTGGTTCCCATGGAGACTGAAGTAACTAAGAAGGAGAGCGTGCTTTAAGAAAGAGGCCAGCCGTTTGCCTCCCACTGTTTTGTTTTCAACTGTCATCTCTTTCTGCCTTCATTGCAAACTTGTTATGAATCCCGCTGGTGTTGAATCCCAGCAGAGAACATTACGTTCCCATGCACAGCTCGTCTTCACATTTCTCATCTCGACTGTCGTGCAAGATTAGAAAAAAAAAAAAAGAAATGCTGCTGGACCTGCTCGAGCAGATGCTGTTAACTTCCAGCGTACCTGTGATTAGCACCTTGGG
>OMLP01035216.1:0-12635 GCA_900302685.1 Spondyliosoma cantharus
TTCAGGGAGGAATCCTGTAATGTAAGGCATTACTATTTTTGAGAATAATGTGTAATGTGTAATATATTACTTTTTTGAGTAACGAGCCCCAACACTGTCTGCGACCTAACAGGTAGGAGGTCCAACCATTACTCTCCTTCCTGTTAGGTCGCACTCGGGGATCGAAACTTTTTGTCTGCCATGACGGCAGCGCGCCGGAGATGCTACTGCTAACGTGAGTTGTCCAAAAACCTTCTTTTTAGTAAACTCTGTGTACACAATGTTCTCAATGCTCGTGTTCATGTGTAGAGACCCTGGTGATGCTACGAGCAAAGTTTCATGTTGTGTCGAGCCTTCTTAGTGTTTTAAAAATAGCGATTTTGATGCGAGCGTACGAGTGTCCCTGCACTCCATTGAAAATTAGCTTGCCCAAAAACGAAACTACGGTAAATCTTAAAAGTGCCTCTTTCGCCGTAATTATGCATTTACACAAAGGTTTGACTGATATGCATTCACAAATAAAGCCTGGGTTGCTTTTTGGTGAGAGTTTCACTTTAACCAGCCTTCGTGGGGGTTGCTGGGACTAGGTGAGCCCAGGTGTGAATGGTTGTCAAGCTGTCTAGGGAGGGAACTCAGTGCTGAACTGAAGGTGGGTGATAAGTAATATCGTAGGCCACCTCCTCTGTTCAAAGATGGTTGTTCCAGTTGGATATAGATGGATTGTTTTACTCCTCTTTCAAACCATCTATCTTCTCTGGCCAAGATATTCACATTGATGTCCTCGGAGGAATGATTTTTCTCCTTCAGATGTTAGTGGACAGCAGAGTTTTGACCTGAGGAGTTGGCCCTCCTGTGTTGTACCGGTCTGCAATTTCATCATCAGGTTTTCAGATCACATGCTAGCCTAAGTGCCTGCTGTCATTAAAACAAAAGGGGGACATACCACTTCCTAACCCATGTCCTCACTAGCTGCTTGTGCGGTGATTGAAAGCTGTGATGCTCAGCTGCTGTGGCTAACTCACAGGCAGTGTATCAAGCCTATGCTGAAATTCAAGGAGATTTAAATTTTCTGACTTGTTGGTCAACGCGTGTATTTTGTCCGAGTGGTGTTGCCCTACCCAGCTGTCCAAGATGGCGGACGCGTTCGCGCATGCGCCACTTACATCGGTCAGCCACTCACATCGGGTACTGGCAGAGATGATAACACAGAATGGCTGAAGAACAACATCACAGCGGCTTTGTTATTAAGATGCCGGTAGGTTTACCCCATTTGCAAAGGCCTTGTTAAAGTTGATATACTTTAGTCAGTGTGCAGGCTGTATTATTTGCTTGTGTGGTTTTGTCTTGCAGTACAATGTTAGCTGCAACAATGCTAACTACTAAGCTAGCTTTGAGAAAAAACCCCGGTTGAACTTTATATCAAGAAACGTCAAACGAGTTTGACATGTGCGTCATAATGGGTCTTCTTCACTTTAAACTTTAGTTCTCACACTGTAATCAAACCTAACTGCCGCCTGTTTATGAAGGGGTGTGATATTACTGTGTGTGTGTGTGTGTGTCTCACATAAATAACGCTCATTATGTTTGTGTGACTTTGCTCAAAGCTTCCCAGTGACGTAGCTTAACTCTCTAAATCGACACCAGTGACTTGTTTTCCTGTTGAACTTCACGTCGCAGTAACGTGACTGTGGTGTCAACTGAAGGTTCACAACTTCCACTGAGAAGTAAACGGTGTTTTGTTTATAAAAGTCTTTGGCTACGTTCACGCTACGATGATGGAAGTCACCATCATTCACTTGCCGATGGTTGTTGGAGATTTGCTACAAAAGGCCCAAGAGCTTTTCGACAATGTCTAACGTTGGCAGGTTAAATTACTAGAGTTGAAGAATGTCGGGGAGCAGGAACGAGCTTCAGACACTGAGAGCAGCCGTTCCTCTCCCGTCGCCCTCTCTCCTCAGCTGTCATCCGCACTGGCTCTCTAAACCCACTGTTATCATGTGTGGAGCGAGCAGCGCGTAGTTTCCATCAGAATATATACACACATGGACGATATGGCTGAAAAGTCTATCAGAGGTTTTAGGGTGGTCATATCAATAATTGTTGATCGTTTTTAAATTTCTGACCCATGTTTTAACATAACTAAAGACCACTCAAAAAAGGTTTACGTTCTGTCTCTTTTGAATTGAACCACTTCATCAAGGCACAGGGTCATTTCTATGTTGACACAACACTGAAACAATAAAATGTTTTTATGGATCCCACTCTTCTCTCAAGAACTGCCCTCTGATTGGTTGGCCTCGTTGACCTCACAATTCAAACTGTTCCAACTGTCTGTTTTCGGCAGTTTTTGAGCTGTAATTTTGCTGATGGCACGGCAACCTCTTCAGCCTCACTCCCAGTCGTCAGTCACTCGTCCCCAGACCCCCCCGAGCCGCTCTTCACTGTCAGAGTGTCTCTTGGCTCCTTAGATGGAGCAGACAGCTAGCCCGTCAGCTGGACCAAACAAGCCCAGAGACACTGCAGTTGTGGCAGCCAGTCATAGTACTGTGTTCACTGGGGCAGCCTGGGCTCGTCTGCTGCATCAGCCCTGCCACTGGCTGTTTGAAACAACTGTGGGAAAAACAAAAGCACAACCCATTAACACCAGGCAGCCACTGAAAATGGTTAAAAAATATAAAGCCAGATAGCTAATTCTTGTCTCTTTTTTAGTCTGATTTAACAGTAAAGTCACCCCCTCACACCCCCTCTCTGGTTGTACAGTGGACTACCAGGTAACCCAGGGTGATGTGAACACAGGAGGGCAGCCAAGAACAGGCACTCAGTAGTGATCTCCCTTCTTCCCACAAAAATCTCTGTAACTGTAACTAACGTGTTATCTGCCTGTCTGTGTTAATGGGTTGTGCTTGTGTTTTTCTTGTGGTTGTTTAAAAGTCAAACAGCCAGCAGTGGAGCTGATGCAGTGTACTGAGCTGTTGTTGTCCTGATAAACACAGCTCAATGGCAGCCCATCTGTCCGCTCCACTAGAGAAACTGCAACGGTAAAAAGAGGTTCCAGAGGATGAGTGACGCTGACAGGAGCAGGAGAAGACCGGGAGAGAGGCCTGAAGAGGTCAGTGTTGACCTACAAAACTGTAGCTCAAAAACTGCAGAAAACATATAAACAGCTTCGTGTGAGTTAAGTTTTAGTCAAGCACAGTAATTGCAGCCAGTGAAGCCAACCAATCAGAGGTGGAGTAGAGCGGGTCTTGAAGTTGAGTGGGATCCCTAATAACGCATAAAGGAATCATCTCAAGCAGCTAATGGCTTGTACACTTCACACAACTTTCAGAGTCGTCCGATTGCTGGATCGGTAGTGTAGAGGGCGTTGTGGTTTCCACTCCACATGACAGGGAGTCACACACTGCAAGATCACACACGTGAGACGTGAGACGTGACATGGGAATGATTTGCATCTTTTTAGATGGCAAACTGTATTTTTGCTACTTTCAATCCACAAGGGAGAACTCTTTCATGAGGCTGTCATCTGTTCGGGAGGCAGGCCTGCTCTCTCAGCCTGCACAAACACAGACCTGCTCTGATGACAATGAGCACTAAAGTCTGGTTAAATAGAAAAGGCTCTTCACATTTTGGTGAAGGGTGCTCCCATCAGGATTTTCGTGGCTGATCACTGATCTCTGGAAGCAGGATCGGCTTATACGGATCACCGATTGATTGAAAGGATGTTACTTCACTTTATTGTCATCTACAGTTATTAGATATTAGTGGCATAGTTTCACCACCAATAAAATGTTTAGGAAATAGATTATTTATGTTAAATTAGTTCAGAGGAGTGAGTTCAAACCAAATGAAAAGTTTGCTCTAAATTTTAATAAAAAAAGAAAAAGAAATATTTAGAAAAAGGAAAAATGATTTGTCTCAGTCTTTGTACAGAGATCTTTGTGCCCTGAAGACACTACTTGGCCACCTGGTCACTGCTTGTTACTGGTTACTTCAGACTGATGAAATGTACACTAATGCAAAGTGTCTATAACTCGAAACTCAGTGTATTTTCACTTACAAACTGTACTCAGCTAAAGTGCTTCAGCACGTCTGTTTCGTGTAAACTGGTTGTGTTGTCACATTTAACACTTCATGTTCCTTTGAACAGAAACCCTCAGTCTTGCTGTTTATGTTTAGCGTGGGTCACTAGCTCAGTCAGTTATTAGCTGCGTTAGTCGTTAGCTGCAGGGCTAAAAACAAATGGCGTCGCTTCGTCCTCCCATGTGGGGATGAAAGAACATGTACTTATTACTAGCACACAATCCCAAATGATAAACTGAATGTACTACTTTTGATTACAGCGGAGCATGTCGTCTCCTGCTGTTACCATAATGACCTCTCTGTCCAAAGTCTTGTGTAAACGCTAGCTACAGTCACTGGCTGGCTTTGTGGTAGGACCTTGCAAATGTGTTGCACTGGTTAAACCAAGAGGGCACTGAAAATTCGTACTGATATTGGCAGGGGGATAGCTAGTAAACTAGTAAACTGCAGCTGGTGAACTGCAGGGTCCTGCGCTGTGTGTGGCATTTTAACAGCTCACGGAAAAACTGTCTTATGTGTTTAGTTGATCAGCATTTGTAATTGGGCTCTATAGATACCGCCGATGAAACTTTTTATCCCTCATATCGACAGATAGCAATGGGTGCCTGATCAGTTGGAGCACCCTTAGTATCAACATGTGTTCTGAGCCATACATGCGCAGTATACATTCATTAATATCATGTTTTTCAATGTAGATTAGGAGGGACTAGCGTTACATCAGAGATATTTTTTTCTCCACTCTCTTCCAGTTTTTGACTCGTTTTCATTCATTCATTCATTCATTCATTCATTAATTTCATCGACATTAACTAAATTTAACATTCATTAATGCCTTATCATTCATCCATTCTACTTGTATCTATATACATATGGGATTAAGTTTAGTGGTTCCCCATCCCTGTCCCTTAGTAGTTCAATAAATATTATGGATTAAGTTTCTGTGTTTTCCTTTATGACAGAGATGGAGGTCAATATAATCAGAATTAACACCTTTCAGATGTAAGACTGATTCTTTTGATGGGATTAATTTTCCTCCTAATTAATCAATTGATTAATTAATCAGTGGAGGTGATTCCTCTTTAAACGGGTGCTTAATAATAATTCCCATGTATTGTGAATACTACATGTGTCATTTGTCCTGCTATAAAACTGTGTGTGTTGGTGATATGGTTTCAAATTGGCCTCATCAGTTGCAGCTTGCAGTCTGTTAACATATAATAAAGTGGGGTGTTGTCTGATGAAAGACTGAAGTGGAGGATGGTGTTGCTCATACCTCCTCCTGGTCGGCTCATTATTCCTCTGCACAAAGATAAATGAATGGAGACAGGATCAATTTCTATGAGTGAGGACACATGGAATAAGGCATGAGAAGCAGCCTCTGTCTCTATCATTTTCCCACACACCCATTAACCATTTACTCCCATTTTCCTCTTTGTGATGTGTTGTCCAGAACTGACGTTCATGGAAATTGTCTCCAGTCTGCAGGAGGAAGGAAGTGTGTGTGTGTATAACCCTGAGCAGTGACACAACAGTGATGGGGCCTCGGAGGAAAGCCTCTAAACTCCAGCCTGTAGGAGGTAGCGGTGAAGGTCAGCTTGTCCCGAGACCCAGTGAGTCCAAAGACTACATCAACGAGCTGTCCCATGAAGTCCTCTGTCATATATTCAGGTACATTGCCCTACAGCGTCACCATTCTACTATGTACATAACTATATTTTCTTTGGCTGGGTGGGATTCTCCAATATGTGTTCTCACCTCTGCCAAGAAGGTTATGCTTCCACTCCAGTCTCTTTGTTGGTTGGTTTGTGAGCAGGATCACACAAACACTACTCATTGGATTGGAATGATTGCTGATCATTGCGAGACTGGGCAGTAATTACTCAGAGAATAATGCATGAATCTTGATGAGAAAAATCAGCCTGTATTTAGGTGGCTAGAGTCAGCAGGACTACACAAAAAAAGGATTTCCAAGAAACTTGAATGGAGGATGGGTCCTGGCCCAGAACAGACCCCATTTATTTTGGTGCATATCTTGATAAAGGCATGGATCAATTATTTATTTTTCTCTGCAGGTGATATCACAGTTGTAAAAAGACCAACACAGTACAAAATTATTATTTTCCCTTTTATTTAAAAATATTTCTCTGATATACCTGAAAAATTAAGGTACACCACATCGATGTGGACATATCAAAGTCCAGTATTGTCTTAAAGCAGTCCTGCTCACAGCTACCACAGTATGAAGAATCTCTGATGGTTGATAAATACATATCATGTAGAGGTATATACGTATATCGTTGTGTGACCCAACACTACCACAGTTGCATAAGAGTGACACCTTGACCTAAGCCAAAGGTGCAAAACATTTGAAAGTTTAAACATTGTTTGGTTTTGTAGGTACCTTCCCATGAAGGACATCATGTGTATGGAGTGTCTGTCGAGAAAACTTCGAGAAGCTGTAACTCTATACCTTCGAGTGGTCAAGGTAGTGGATCTATGTGCTGGTCGCTGGTGGGAGTATATGCCTTCAGGTAAGAACTCACAGCACAACCAGAGCATCCCAAGAAACAATTAACATAGTGCAAAATTTATAAATTACATTAAGTTCTATCATGTGATTTGGATAACCGTCTGTGTAGATGGTTGTGATGACTGTTGTGAAAGATGGGGATGACTGCTATCTGACTGTGAGGAAGCTAATTCTACCACTCTGGGACCAGAAAAGTGAACCGCGTTGATGGAGATGAAATCATAGCGTCTTCTGAGTACCAGAGTGACCTGGGGTCAAGAGGCAAACGAGCACAGTAGTGATGCCAGAGTGTAGCTTCAAGAACAAGGTTCAGTAGGTTAACAGCAGCGTTCTTGACTAGCTGCAGGGGTCTGATGGTTATGGTGAGGAGGTAATTGCAGTGGTATCTAATAAGAGAAACACCTGCAGGTCAGTATATTTAGACCAGTTAACTATTTATACTATTTATCCCTATATTATTCTGTTGATGCTCCACATTTTGTTGGAATCTTTGTTTTTTTTCCATGACATAAGTAGTAGCTTTCTTGCAGTGATTACGCAGTAAGAAAGGAATTGTTATTAGGCTTAGTTGAGGTGATCCTTAAGATATTCCCAAGAATATTAAATGAGGATTCTGGGTCTAGTGAAGTATTAATAATTTCTGACATGTTCTTTGAGTTATCAGACCAAAAAGATACAACAATGCATGCCGGGCATGCGACAAAGCTATAAAAAAACAGTGCCATCTGAGAAATTACTTGTATCAAATGTGGTGGATATGTTTATGCTGTGTATTTTTACCTTGGGGTTGTTGAGTTAGTAGTATTGTATGTATATAGTATGGACTATGCTGTTTGGGAGGTTAGATTTATTTTGCAGCTGTGAGAAGGTTGCAAGTGTACCCTTGATATAGATCTTGAACAATGATTCCTGTGTTGCTGCATCCATTAAATTGGATGGTGAAGTTTTTTTTGCAATGGGTAGAGTGAGAGATATAGCTTAAAGACTGGCATGGGATTGAATTTACTAAGAAGAAAGGGAGAGTTTGACTGAATTCTTAATTTTACTGTTTCATTTAACCACTGGGGGTGGAACTTTGAAGAGTAGTGTTTCATAATCACACGCTAAGGTATTTGGAGGGAAAGAATGGACTGGCATTGATATACTAATTCAAATTGATACTATATCCAGAAAGTATACCAAAAAGAATCATTTTATCAAAGGGTTTTGTTGTAGTGGTTTGTGGGTTTTTTTATGTCCAGAAACATGTTGTATTGAGAAACCTGCAACTGATTTAGTAGTTAATAATGCTGCTTTTTTCCACATACTGAGAAAAGGATTTAACTGTGTTGTGTTTCTTGGTTAAGGCTTTACAGACAACAGCTTTCTGCTCCTTTTGAAGAAAATGCCAGATCTGGAGCAGCTGTATGGTCTCCACCCACGATACCTGGAGAGGAGACGAGTCAGAGGCTACGAGGCTTTCAGTATACCTGGAGTCCTGGAGGCGCTTCAAGCCTGTCCCAGTCTGCTGGTCAGTATGTGGTGTGAGAATGATATCCTGTCCTACACTGACAGCAGAGGACTGAAATACAGTTATATCTGTGGAGAGAGGCAGCTTGTACGCAATACATGTCAGAGACTCCAAGCATAGTTCTTTTGTTACATGACTATTTTGGTACATACATGTACCTGCCAGCATGGCGGAGAGCCTTACTTTACTTTACTAAATAAAAAAACTGTGTTCATATATGGCGCTTGGTGGACATTTTATTTTTCTTGGCGCCCACATATTCAAAAACTACATTTGCACAAGTTGTAGAATTTGTGTAAGAGAGACAACAAGGCACATTATGTATCCGCTAGAAGCTGATAGTCAACTCCAACTCAACTCCAGACCTTGAGAAGCTCTGACATAGAGCCAATAACATGCAGGTTGTCAATCTAGCTAACAACTGTATGAGGTGCTGCTGCTTCTTCCTACTTAAGCCCTTCTTATACAAAGGGTTAAACCATCAGTTGAGACAGGCTGGCAAATGTTCATACATAACAACGTCAAATCTGAAGAATATGCATCTTCAGTGACATCATATATCAACAAGTGTGTTGACGACAGTGGTGATCACAAAGACAGTCGATCGTTCCCAAACGATGGATGAATGGAGAGATGAAGTTTGTACCCAGAGCCCATAAAAAGCTGCCTTACAGGCACTAAAGATATGTGGCAAGTGATTCAAACTGTCACAGGGTGCAAAAGCAGTAGGTACACATATACATCCCCCCAATTCTCTGTCTTTTATTCTCTTTCATTGTTTCTTTTTGTATTGTTGTGTGGCTTATAATAGATTTTCCCAAAGCTTTCCACTGCATAATGTGGTCGTCCTTAATAGATTGAGATAATAAGTCGCTTACTGTCATTACAACTAAGGAAACTCCAAGATGGTTTGAATGAAAAGTGGACCTTGACTTGAGATTTCTAATCTAATCTGCTAATTTGTCCTCATTTCAGGGTGTTGAGACATCTCATCTAGAGCTGGTGGAAGCCATATGGAACTACATGCCTCAGGTTCATATACTGGGAAAGTTCCGCAACCGCAATGGGGCTTTTCCCATTCCTGCTGAGAACAAACTGACCATCCCCATAACTGCAAAGATCCAGACCCTACATCTAGTAGGTATGTAGGAACATCACTACAACACTGACTACTTCTGCTACTGGCTCCACATTAAAACTGAAATACAATAGAGTAAACGATTCAGGAACACTGGATTAAAGACAGCTTCTTCCTTGTTAGTGAATGGGTTTGTGATGAATTTGCAGGCCCGAAGAGTGTTCCTGTCTGCTCAGAAGTCCTTTGAGTTCATACTGTGCTCTAGTTTCAGAAATATCTCTGTCTTTGTACTTTATATAGTGTTTGTTTGTTTGCTGTAGGTGTGAATGTCCCAGAGATCCCCTGTGTGTCCATGCTGCGCCACCTTTATCTGAAGTGGGTCCGTCTCACCAAACCACAGCCGTTTAAGGACTTCCTGTGTGTGAGCCTGAGAACCTTTGTCATGCGGAACTGTGCAGGGCCAACAAACTCCCTCAAGTATGTTCCCCTGGTTACCGGTTTAGCATCGGCGCGAAACCTGGAGCAGCTGGAATTAGTGAGAGTTCCTTTCCTGGGAGGGCTGATCCAACATGTAGTGGAGGACAGCTGGAGGTCAGGTGAGGAGAGCATGTATTCAGTTGTCACTGAGCTGTAGATATACTGAAAATACTAGTTTGTAGGATTAATTGATTTGTTTAATGCTGTTTATGTGTACTTTAAGGAGGATTTCGAAACCTCCACACCATTGTGTTTGGAGCCTGCAAAAATGCTCTAGAAGTGGACTTGGGCTACCTCATCATCACTGCTGCTCGCAGGTACTCAGCCAGTCATCAGTTCCTGAAGATGACTAAGAGAAAAAGACTTGTTCTTATACAGCTTATGTTAAAAACACAAGTTGTATATCGACAAGTCCTTTTTAGAACATTACTTAATGTTATAATTAGGGCTGTCAATCGCTAAAAATATTTAATCGTGGTTAACCGCATTATTTGTCTGTTGGTTAACTCGCGATTAGTTGCAAATTAATTTCACATTTTTTATCTGTTCTAAATGTACCTTAAAGGGACTAATTATCTTATGAACATGGGAGTGGACAAGTATGCTAACTTTATGTAAATGTATGTTAATTATTATTGCAACAATCCAAAATAATGATAAATACTGTCCAGAATATTCTCCAGAATTACCTCAAAGGTACTGCATGCTCAAAAAATATGCTGAAAGCATTACATTGCAAGTTTGTCTCATGAGGAGTTGTCCAGGCGTCAAAACGTGCGTGTCCCAAAAAATTACCCGTTGAGAAGAGTTTACGTTCACGTGGTATTATCGCGTTAACGTTGACAGCCCAAGTTGTAATAGTTAAATGTACACAAAAATATGAATGCAGCACTTTGCCCCAATTTTTTCATTCCCAAAAGAGATTTTGTTTTTGTTTTGCCACCTCCTCTTTGCCAAGACTGATTTTCTGTGATGGAATGAGTGGAACACGTACTACTTTGTCACAAAAACATTAATGAAGTTTGGTTCAATAATGTATTTACAGGTGCATCTCAAAATTAAAGTAATTTAATTCCGAAAGTGAAACTTTAATATATTCTAATTTCATTACACATAGAGTGAAATATTTCAAACCTTTTTTTGTTTTATAAATACTTATTTGATTGGTCTTATGTCATATTCTGATATTTGGGATTTTGGATTTTCATGAGCTGTAAGCCATAATCATCAAAATTAGAATAAAAAATATTTAATTTCACATGCAATGAATGTGTTGCCAAAAAAGGGAATCTTTGTTTCATCTGACCACAGAGTTTTCCTCCAGAATGTTTTTTCTTCGTCCATGTGATCAGCAGCAAACTCTTAAAGCTTTAAAGTGCCTCGTCTGGAGCAAGGGCTTCTTTCTTACACGGCAGCCTCTCAGCTCATGTTGAGTGACTGTGGACACTGTCACCTGTCTTCCAGCAGCTTCTAGTTCATCGCAGACTAGCTTTTTGGTTGATTCTTGACCATCCTGACTAGTTTTCTCTCAGCAGCAGGTGATAGTTTGTGTTTTCTTCGTGATCGTGGCAGTGACACAACAAGTGCCATGCACTTTATACTCACAGTTGTTTGCACAGTTGATCTTGGGACCTGTAACTGCTTTGAGTGACTTTTTTCACTTGTTCAAATCAATAATGTTCTTTCAGATCAATGCTGAGCACCTTAGACTTTCCCACTGTAGTGTATGTGGCTCCGAGTCTAATGGCTGTATCAAACAAGCCCTATTAAATGGGCCCAGAAAAGTCATCAGCTGTTATCAATCAGAATCAGAAGAAAGAACATTTGATTCACACAACTTTCTATAATCAGCAAAATTGATTGTTCAGGTTACTGTATGTATATTTTGGATCTAGCAGAGATGGTCACATTTTTACAAGACCTTTAATAAATGCATATTCTAGCAAAACTTCATGGATGTTTTTTTTTCTGTGATGGAATGAGTGGAACACATAGTACTTTGTCACAAAATAGTTGTGGAAATCATTGAAACTCAAAACTGCATTTGAACCTTTTATCATCGACTGTACCTGCATTTAATTACATGATTTCTATGTGTTAAACAGGCTACATGAACTCCGTATCCAGCCTTCACTGACTAAAGATGGGGTCTTCTCAGCTCTCAAAATGGCCGAACTAGAGTTTCCTCAGTTTGAGACGCTTCATTTGGGATACGTGGATGAGTTCCTGCTGCAATGTTAGTCTGTTCTCTTGAATATCATGTTTGAGCACTCTCCCTTCCTTGACAAAAATCAGCGATTCTCCTGGGTTTTCCCGTACTTTTCTTCTTTCTAAATTTTTTTTTTTTCACAAATTTGGCACAAATGGACTGATTATATTTTTGTGGTCAAAGGTCAAGTATGAATTCACAAAATATGAATTTGGCTATAATTTTACACAAACATTACTAATATCAATCAATCAATCAATCAAAGTTTGTTTATATAGCCCCTTTCAAACAATTCAAATTGATTAAAAAAAAAAAAAACTTGATATAAAACAGGTTTAGAGACTAATACACACCGTAATGCACAAGTTAAATAATAAGAGATAAAGAATGAAAGATAAAAACAAGCAATAAAAGTAATGATAGAAATGACATGTCAAATTTTATTTCAAAAGTTTATAAAACATAAGAATAATAACAGTAAAATGTAAATTACATATATAGAAGGTATAATAAATAGAACATAGGACTATGATAAAAAACAAAATGAAATAAGTATAAACATTAAAGCCATACAACATTTTGAGAAATTATAAAAAGTATTAGACACTACATAAAAGCCAGAAGGAATAGAAAGGTTTTTGTCAACTTTTTTCCAACACTGCAACCTAAAGTGCAATGTGTCTTTGTGTGTGTGTGTGTGTGTGTGGTTGTGTGTGTGATGTTTATGTGTAAGAAACAAAGTCTGGTCTGTGTGTGCATTTGAGGGAGGGAG
>OMLP01035227.1:0-21892 GCA_900302685.1 Spondyliosoma cantharus
CCCCCACCGGCCCACCACCCCACTCCAACAAATGCACACACTGAGCTGGGGTCAATGTTTTGACAGAGTGCAGAGCACAGCTTCAAACCCATCATAATCACAGTGCAATTACTTAGCATTACTGCAGGTTTATCTCTCATTCCAACACACTACACCATTAACTAGAATTGTCTCTTTGTGTAGACCACAATTACTCTGCAGTACAGCCACTTTTACTTTATCGCCTAGAATTATGACATTACACTTTTCATTAACACCAGAATTGGATCCAAATGAGCCTATACGTCACAGTTTGTGATTTATGCTCTGTAAAACTGTGCAGTATGAGCTCATTTATGTTATCAGCTGTAATTACTTCATTACACTTATCATTAACAAGGCTTTATGTTAAAAGTAAATAAAAAATCTGTTTTAGCAAACTGTTGCATGGCTTCTTGACTTTCCTCTCTATTGTGTGCTTCAGTCTTAATTTTCTGTGTTCATTTTGGCAGATAATGTTGATTTTTTTCGTCAGTATTTTTATAAAAGTAGTGATTATTTTTTAATCACACAGTTAATTCAAGTAAATAAAAGTAAAAATCTCTTTGCTCCATGTTTGAATTACCATCTTTGATGTTATGAGGAGTCAAATCTCAGGGAAAAATTGAAGGGGAATTCCATTACTTTTAAACCTGGGCCTGATATATTCTTCTTTTTCGTCCATAAATTATTCAGACTTACCAAAAGTTTTGAACTGGGTCCAGTATATCACCTCAGCTGGCAGCAACGACATGGCGCCAATGGCTACAAAATAATCCTTTGGGCCAAAGCAGATCATCAAAGTTATGTCCACTAAAAGTTCCTGACAGGCTGAGGTTGTTATTCTAAGAGTCTAATAACATTACAGAAACCATTCCGATCGAGAGAGATCTTTATGTTAAATAATAAGACAAGACTCACGTTGTCACAAGGTAAAGTCTAAACCTGAAATCTCACAAGAGGCGAGTTGTTGCAGTTGTTGCCTCATGTAGATTGTCACAATAACTTTAATATTTAGCCATAACTTTGATCATATATTCTCACTGGCAGTTCCTCCAATTAAACTCCACCTCTTCTCCAACTCTGAATCATGTTTCCACCATCGTGTTCCTTTAACAACTTGCATCTCGTAAGGGTTCAAAACAAGACTTCTCTTTGAGCAAGATTTCTGTTTCTAGTTCCAAAACATCTCAGATTGGTGTCACCCGTCCAGCACAGCTCTGTTGCAACAGACACTGAAAAGCTTTGGAATGCTTTCAAAGTAAAGCTGGTTAAACACAAGCTTAGCCGGTATCACAGCACATGCTCAAATATGACATTCAGGCCTGGGTATAATAGCACAGGCTGACTGGTGACTGATAGAAGTGTGACCAAGCTTCCCAACATGACAACCACTGAGCTTTGTATATACCTACAGTTTAATATGTTTTTGTGCCGATTTCCAAAAGCCATAGTAACTTCTATAGGAAAATTTTGTCTTACTTCTTTTCACTTAAACAATTCTTTTCTTTGTGTTGTAGACTGGCGTGATGCAGAGCTGATGCGAGACATTGAGGCTGCAACAGGAGAAGACCTGGGTTCTGACAGGGTACATAAAAAAGGGAAAGGGAAGAAGAAGAAATTCCCCAACCTCAGTGATGTGAAGCAGACTGCCAACACAGCCCGCTCCAGGCTGGAGAAAAAAGTATTTAACAAGTATGTCACTTCCTGTACTTCCGTCTTCTGAGATATTCAGAGTTTTTTAGCCCATAGACTCAGTGCCCAGAAGCACTGGGTCCCACAATTCCCATAATGCATTTCAGTAGCAACTTTCAATCTTTTGTTTGACCCTCCCTGATTGTGGAATGCCCTCATCTTTAAAGTATGTTAAAACGCAGGTTTTCTGTCAATTATTTGAAGTCTCAGACCTAACTCAAATAATTTTGATGAGTCATAAGGTATTTTTCCAGACTTTGGAAATCTCCCTTCAAAACCACAGACATCTTAGAAATATTTTCACAGGTTGACTAGTTTTCTCCATGATGCGTTAACTGACGTGTATGTGTAAAATCAGTGGAGTGCTCTTTTAAAATTGTAACAGTAACATTGTCATTGCTTTGAACTTTAATCTTCACACAGTGAAGCCGACATGCTTCACTGTCCACATGAACTACACACATATTCTATCAGTACCACAGTAGGTAGGCTGTAGAATGATTATTTACGAAATATATATCTGTAGCTAAATGACTATGGTAACTTTCACTCAGATTCTGCTAGGGAACCTTATGTAATTGCCACTTGAAGAAGTATAGTACAGTCTCGGTCAAAAGTTTACATACAGTTGTAAAGAACATAGGACTAGGGTTAGCCCTAACCTAGGCATCACAATTTGAGCCCGATGAATCGTGGCATTGTCATCTTGAAATATGCCTGTTCAGGTATTCAGCTAACCTCATTTTTTGGGCACATAATGTTGCTGAATCTATACCTGACCAACTGAAGCAACCCCAGATCATAACACTGCCCCTACAGGCTTGTATGGTAGGCACTAGGCACGATGGGTGCATCAATTCATCCACCTCTCTTCTTACCCTGATGCGCCCATCACTCTGGAACGCGGTAAATCTGGACACATCAGACCACATGACCTTTTTCCATTGCTCCAGAGTCCAGTCTTTATACTCCCTAGCAAATTGAAGCCTTTCCTGATTAGCCTCTCTGATTAGTGGTTTTCTTAAGGCTACACAGCTGTTTAGTCCCTGGAGTTCACTTCATATTGTGCGTAGGGAAATGCTCATACTATTCAACATAACCGTGACTTCTACTGTTGATTTTGTATGAATTGTTTTCACCAAACATTTAAGTGATCTCCAATCATGATCGGTTCACCAGTTCTCCGCTGTGTTTGTTCACAGAAGAGGCATGACGGTACACGTCACGATGATGAAGTCTATGTTTTTTTCAAGGTGTTTCCCCCGGTGTCTACCATTTTAATGTAATGTAGTGTAATGTACCCGCTGACTGTTTATAATCATATGGATGCTGTTATAATGTGTTACGGTTGAGATACTAACCCACCAAACATCCTGGAAAGTGACAAAGATACGTTTTCCGCTCTAAATTACATAATTACATAATCGCCATCAGTAAACAGGACGCTGTCTGACTCTCTCACTCGCGGGGAGGGAGACTGTTTTTTGGGGTAAAGTTCACTGAAGTCTCGGTTGGGAGGGCTCACCGCTGCAGGGATTTTTATCAAGACAGTAACTACAACAACACAACAGTGGAAGGAGTTTTTTGCCGGGGACAGATGCTGTTTTTCGGGTGTGACGAAGAGTAGGTAGGACAGGCGACACGTCTCCACGTATAACTGCAGTATTTTTTCCTCATATAAGTTGCCAAAGACACAACCAGTTACTACGTTACCGTTGTTTGGTCATGTAACTTTGTTTTGTAGGACATTTCTTTTTATTTTGTTGAGTGAATTATGCGTTCACTCTGAACACCATCAGACCGACACGCCCCCGCTCCAACACTGTGCTGCACCTCTGATACTACCTCCGGGACTGAAATTTCACCCCTCGTCACATCTGAGCCTTTCACACAGAGGATGATGTGGAGAATTGGCGCAGGATCCCCGCACTCAAAGGGCAGTGTGAATGGGGCTAGTGTAACATCCTTTCCATAACCACAGGATATGTCTCCTGACATGGTTGTTTTAGAAATTAAAAGCTACTCACTGTATTAAGGTTAAATAACTTATTGCGAAGTGAAACATATTAACTGCAGTAATTATCCCTTGAAAGGCTCTGATCTGTTTGATTGGTTAAATCCGGGTGGTGACTGTTTTTTTGGCCAGGCAGTATGTATCATTTCTTCTACTCTCTTTTTTTGTGCTGAATGAGTGGAACATGCTACTACTTTGTCACAAAAAAGTGTATGAAGTTTGGTTCAAATATGAATTTTATTATGGGTCTTCTGACAATGTGACCAAATCTGCTGGGTCAGCAATATATATGTAGTAATCCTTATATTTGGTTAAATGTCCCTTGACCATTTTCACTTCAGTTTAGCACTTTTGATAGTCATCCATAGCAGGACTATGGCTGAACTTTTACCCACTCCTCTTGACAGAATCTGTGCAGTTCAACTAAATTTGTTGGCATTTTAGTCCAAACTTGTTTCTTCAGCACAGTTCACATGTTCTTCATGGGTTTCAAGTCAGGACTTAGGGAAGCCATTCAAAACCTAAAATCTAGCCTGTTTTAACCATTCCTTCATCACTTTTGATGTATGTTTTCATTATCATTTTCCTGTTGGAACACCCAACTGCACCCAAGACCAAATCTTCTGGCTGATGATTTTGGGTTTTCCCAAAAGGAGAAAATCCTCCTCCTTCATAATTCCATTTACTTTCTTTAGAGCACCAGATCCACTGGCAGCAAAACAGTCCCACAGCATAACACTATAACCAACATGCTTGACAGTAGGTATGGTGTTGTTGGGGTTAAAGGCCTCACCCTCTCTCCTCTGAACATATTGCTGCTCGTTTTGACCAAACAACTCAGTTTGTGTTTCATCTGACCACAGATGAAGGCTTTTTCTTTGTCCATGTGATCAGCAACTCTCGTGGAGCTTTACGGTGTCACGTCTGGAGAACACTGTGGTTGGATATTTGTAGTCCACCTTGAAAATGTCCAACAGTCACATTTCTTCAATAACATATTCAGCTAATTAGATAAATATTTAACAACCAATTATCGATTTAATGTATGTAAAATACAATCTATAATGATTTCTGTTCTGTCCTTTCTTCCAGGAGCACCATGCGCAGAGTAGCTCAGGTGATGAGTAAAGCTGACGGAAGAAAACATGAAAAGTTCTCCAACCAGTTCAACTATGCTCTTAACTGACCTTCAGCCAGCTTTATATTCCTTCAAGCGAATTGAGATGGACTGTTTTTCTGAAAGACTTTGTTAACTTTTCTCGCACTGAGAGCAGAAAAGATTTTAATTTATTGACTGTGCACACACTGTGTATGATGAGATTAGTATGATTGGAATAACAATCAAACATTGAACACTGATGTATTTGGAATTATTATAATTGTGCTTGTTAAGGTGAAGCTTGTTTAAGATGTGATCATTCACCAGAGGTACACACATCCTCCTGAAAGATGTGTTCTGCTTCTTCTGACTACTGTGCAGCTTCTGACACACTTAATGGAAAATGATCAACGGCCAAAAAATAAAACCTTAAACTTAATATTGCCTTTCTATCAGCCAAGTCCAGTTTTCATCATGTATTATTGACACAATATTTACTAATTTTTTCTAGCATTCTCTAGTTCAGTGTTTTGGTTTATATTTGTTTTGTGTTTCTTACTATGAATAATTAAAATGATTTTTTTAAGAACTAAACTGTTCTTCCTCTGCTGTGTTTTTGTCTTTGTCCTGTTCTCTACTTAATGAGCTTAATTCAGGGTTCATTCAGCAATCACACCTGCTGCACAATAACGTGAGAAAGTTTGGACAGGAAGACACTTAATAAATAATTGAGAATTGCCTACACTGGTAAGGCAGGTTTGCTTATTAGCAATTAATAATTACTAATAGTAATTATTGAAAATAATAATTATCAATAGGAGTTAGCAAATAAGAGTCAGCAGTCCACTAAACTCACAATAAATGCAGCTTTAAAGCATATGTTATGTGTCTCCACAAGGTAGGTACCTCAGCAATAAATTATTTTTGGTTCAGTGCCGTTCAATTTCCTGATAAACACTGGTGAATGTCCATAGTAATGAAGACACAAATCGAGAACCTAAAACATAAATATGAAACTATCTCTTGTAAATGAGTGTCCTTTTTTTGTTTAAATGTCCATCGTGTAATTCACTGTTCATGTCTTGTTTCAATAGAAAAAGTTCATTATTATGGCTCATCTCCTTTTGCTCATTGTCAGTTTCACCACACTCTTAAATGACCCTTTTGCCGAAGTGCCTTTCGTTAGCATCAGTACTGTGTCAGTGGCTACTTCAACTTAGTGCATATAATTCAAACAAGAGTTAAACTCCGGAATCTCTATAAACTCACTGGGCGGTATAAAATGACATACCAATCCTTTAAAACCAACGGACTGCAGTATGAAACTGTTCTTACAAAAGCATCAAACATGTCAGAGAGGGAAAGCGCCGTCATTCAAAACAACAGTTTAGTTCAAATTCACAAAATTCAGTTTGAACCTTCAGTTTGAACTTAGTGCTTTTCTGCAATAAACTTCTTCATAAATCTTAGAAACATCCAAGTAAATAATAAAATGTCAACATATATGCCATGCTCCAGCATCAAAAAAATAATTTATACTAGATACCAGCATTTGAATAGCAGTGTACACAACCATGTTAACAATGTGCTGAACCACTATACAAATGTAAACATCTTATGCAAATTAAGTCGTGGGCAACGTATATTTAGTTTTACTTAAGGTGTCATTATTGGTGGTTTTCACTGTATTCTTCCCAATTTTCCTCTGGGGAGAGGGCGGGTACCCTTGCAGTAAGGAACCTGGGCGCAACAACACCTACCCTCATTAGTTCAGCTCTTCTCTTTCCTCATGAACTAAGGCTTTCTCTCACATAGATTGTGGAAAGAATCAGTTTGGTTCTTAGACTCAATATTAGTGTTTTGTTTTTATAATTATCAAAAACTAAAGGCCTAAAATAATGATTAACAATATTACCAAAAATACAAAAGTGTTTACACATTTTGAGTGTACCACACACTCCCCTACAAAGAAAAATTGGCCCCTGACACTTGACCTATATGACTCAAACCCCAAAAATTCAAATTTCATGAAAACCATCTCAGTGCATGTTATCAAGTAAAGCAGTATTTTTGTGGGGTGTTTGTATATTTTAACCCTCTTCAAAACAGGAATAAAATGTCATATATGAATCCGATATGAAAAATGTATATCAGTGTTTATGTTTGCTTATTTTGTGCGTGTGAATGTAATCGTCTTTCTTCATTGACGGCATTCACTGAGGGATGTAGCCGGTAAACTGGTTGGCCAAGAGATGGATAAGTGAACATAGCCAGGTCTGTCTTTTTTTGGTGGACTGCCTCAGGGGGACAGGATGGACAGGATGGACAGGATGAGGTTCTTGGGCTTCCTCCACCTCGATGGCTACCTGAGGTATCTCTTGGTAAATTTCAGGCTGCGGCTGGTCCATGTCAAGTTAATACTCATGTATCTCTGGTTCCTGTTTCAAGATATTTTCCATTTCTTGTTCCAGCTCAGCAGATCGTCTCTCCAAGGTACGACTCATTCAGTCCAGGTTTGTAGTGTGCGAGTAACTCTGATTTGAGAGGCTACCCTCACCATGTGGGTTCTACACTGGTATATGTAGTCAGTAATGAGAAATACCTTCCTCTTCCTTAGAGTGACTTGGATAAGAGATCTGTGGAGATCCTGTGGTCTGCAAGGTCTTTGAAGACTTCTCTGTCCTTCTGTGTGACTTAGGGGTGTTAGCAACGGGGCTCTGGGGTAGCTCTACTGGTAAGTCATTACCTGTAGCAGCAGGTTCCGGTGCAGGGTGCAAAGAGAGTGGCCTTCTGATTTCGGACTTACTTTGTAAACAGGATTGTCCCTAACCTGCTCTTTCATGATGTAGATGGCCTTCTCCCAATATGGTCTGTGCTTACCAGCCCTCCCTCATTCAGTGAGGTTGAGGACAAGGACTCTGTCCCCAGGCTGCAAGGTAACGCCTTTTCACTGCATATGACTCCTTCCCCTTGGAGCTTGACTGGTGGCTGTTCGCATTTGCTATTTGATATGCCTCAATCATTCAACATGCCCATTTCTCCGTATAGCCCCTAGGAGTTTGAGGTACCTCTTGATTTTTGCGATTGTAGGCAAGGATCATGTGCGGCAAATTGTCTTTACAATTCTTCTTTTCTTTATCTCCAAGGGTCAGAAGTATTTGCAATAGGGTGAAATTTAGCCTCTCAGCAGGATTATCCTGGGGGTGATATGGGGAGGTTCTAGAGTGTCGAACACCAGATAGCTGTTGCAGTCTTTTAAACAACTCGTTCTCAAACTCCCGGCCCTACTTATGGTGGAGTTTAGCTGGATAGCTGGACCTGGGGGTGAAATCATTGAAGAGCTGGTCAGCCACTGTCTTGCCAGCTTTGTTTCATGTGGGGTAGGCCTGTGTGAAACTAGTGAAGTGATCTACCAACGCCAAGATGCACTCAAAGCCACCCCGACAGGCTTCTACGTGGAGGAAGTTATTGCACAGGAGTTCAAGGGTCGAGTTTGATGTAACAGTGCCCATAGGTGCTGTTTCATGGCAGGTTGGCTTTTTCTGCTGAATACAATATCACTTCCAGGTTATGTAGTCTTCTGTCTCTCCCTTCATGAACGGCCAGTAGAATCGCATCTTTGCTAAGCTCAAAACCTTTTTAACGCCCATGTGGTTATGTAGATGAGTGAGAGCTGTTTGCTTATAGGTTGCAGGAAGGACCGATTGTCTTCTACCTGTGGTTTACTGGTAGAGTAGGCCATAGGTTGTGTTTTGTTTTCCTTCAACTCTATAACCTTTCCAATCACAGGGTCGTTTCTTTGTTCCCTCAACAGTTCGTCATGACCAACTGCCTGCAGAGGCTCTATGTGAGGTTGGCATCCAGGCAACATCTCTCTGTTGGGCCCTCGACTTGCCAGGCCAATATTTGATGTCATAGTGGAAGTCAGCAAGCTATCCCACCCAGTGGTGGCCCAAGACGTTGAGCTTGGCATAGTAGAGCTTAAAAAGTCAGTGGGCTATTGTCAGTTAGGATCGTGAAATGAGGTGCATAGAATAAATAGTCTTTGAACTTATGGCATACTGCCTATTTTAATGCCAGGAACTCAAGCTTCCTACTGTACAAGTGATAGTTCCATTCTGCTCATGTTAAAGTGATCCATAGCCTCTTCCTCTCATTTTCCCATCCTGGTTCTGATGAAGAACTGCAACAAGACCCTTTTGGGAAGCGTCTGTATGGAGTGTGAAAGGGGAGTGAAATCTGGGTATGCCAGCACTGGGGGTTTAGTAAGCATGTCTATCACATGTTCAAGGACCAGCTGGTGTTCCTCTTTCCACTCTAAAGGGGTTGAAGAGGACAACCGGGGAACTTTTGTCTTTGCGCGTGGTAGTCTAGGTAGCCGTGTGTTGGGCTTCACCTGAAGCAGGTCGTAAAGGGGCTTGCATATGCACGAGAAGTCTTGCATATATGTGTGATAACTCAAGAACCCAAGCAACTGCATGACATCACTACCTCCTGGGGTCCACGCTCACATCCTTCGCCGACATCAATTGATCAACATATCAGACCTCATTGCGGAAAAGCTCATACTTCTCTGGTTTCAGCCTTACTCTGTGGAGCTGCAAGGCTTGGAGCACTTCGTGCAGCACAGCACAGGCCTTACCCTGGTCCAGGATCGAAAACCAACTGTACCCTCAAAGTGAGTCAATTAGATCCAGTAATCAATACACAGGCTTAAAGAGCCATCATTCTTCCTCAGACATATGACAGGGGGCATAGGGTCAATGACATAGGGTGATTGGGACTTCACAATCCATCTTTTTACCAGCAGTTCTTGCATGTGCCCCTTTACCTCTCTGTAAAGTGGTTTTGGGATAGATGCATATGCCCTCTGCTCTGCTTCATCCTTGAGCCTAATCTCCATCTGCAGGGAAAGGGATGCAACTAAAATCACCTGCATCATGAGCAAATGCACCAGATTCCTCGTACAATACTTGCATTACCAGCTGTTGTTGTTCAGGGCGCAGGTGACTGATGTCAACCAGTGGTAACCAGGGCTCAGTAGGGGAGATACTGGGAGAGGTGATCTCTTCTGTTGTTACTTTTGCTTGTTTGGAATCAGCTTGTTGTGGTCCTAGTGCGCCTGTTTCAAGAACATTGGTCACTTTGAGGACTGAGAGGAAGAGAGACTCATTAAACTAAAGGCAAGCACATAGGAGTTTTACAATGCTGTCATCAACATCTTTGTCAAAACGATTGGTGAATGGACCTCATCTTCAAATAAAGTAAGCAATCCAGCGCGCACTCTCTTTCTCCCTCTCTTCTCTCCTCCTTTTCTTCTCTCCCTCACACACGCATGCACACTTACTCTAGGCTACATAGAAACCTGTTACCCTGCCAATAATAGCCATGGTGTTAATTTTGGTTGCTTCAGTCTGAGTATCTTTATATTTTGTATTTTTTACTGCTGTGTGTTGACATCAGTGGTTGTTGTCGTTTTTGTTGTTATGAAATAGTGTGGTCATTGATGGTCATTGATGGCAGTATTGAGTGCCTGTTCGTTGCTGATGTCGGGATTTCCTTGTGGAAGCCATGAGTTACTGGGAAGAAATGTTACACTTTCTGTACAGGTGAATCTGCACAGACTATGTCTAGACACTGTTTTTTCCTGTGTTACACAAACAATGCACTGCTGTGTGATGTAGCATTTATGAGAGTGTAGTAATGGGAACTGTTATTGAGTAACTGTTTTATTGTGATTATGGTTAATTTGCATGGTGCAAAAATAATTCGATAACTTTGTCCTTCCCAACCCTTACAGTGGCTAGGTCACAATATGTTCTCAGAGGGACTTGAATGAACTTGACCGTGGCAGCCACTTGCTCCTCTTCCGGTCCCAATGCTCTGTGAAGGATTCTAGTAACTGTAGCAATAGCATCACCAGCAAGTTATTTTTTCTTAATAAGCTCTACAAGTACATTGACTCTCTGTGTTAGTGGCACCCGGCTGACCAGAAATGGGGCTTGTATGGTGAGGTTGGGATTCTCATTCCCTGCGAGGTTGACAGTGAGCTGAAGCCACCCATTGTAGGGGATGGCATGGCCAGTTACAGAGAAAGATCTAGGTCCTCATCCAGAAGCTCTTGTAGAGGTTTCACAGTACAACTAGGAATGTGAGTGTCAGTCCACTCTTGGCCAGCCATACTCACTTGTGAGCCAGAGTCGAATAGGGCTGTTACTGAGTAGCCACTGATTCAAGCCGGCTTTTTCTCCCAACTAGGGGTGCTTCACATTTTATGGTGTGTGTGCTTGTTGTTTGTTGTGCTTAAGCTGCTTTGGTAGCTCCTTAGGTGTGAGGCTTACTGGTTGGGACTGGGGCTGTGCGTCAGTCTCTGGCTGTCCCTCAGCATAGACCGCATCCCATTTCCCTGAAACTTGGACCGCTTACAGCGTTCAACTACTCTGTGCTTCTCCACATTACAAAGCAGTGGACACACTCTTGCAAGTTCCGTTCGGTCCAAATTTGGACAACAAGCTGTCCTTGTTCTTACTTGGGATAGGGCTTGCTTTGTCTGGGATTGATAAAATTTGCTGGGTGGTGCTTGAGAGTGAAAGCATGGCATGGGGAGGGGTGATGTTTGGGTTAGTGGTGACAGAGGGTGGCATTTTTGACATTTGATGACTGCTGATCAATCAACATGGCCACCAGGTGTGTAAGGGTCTCCACCTGGGCACTAAGATGTATTGTATAGTCTGAAGGTTCTGTGTGTTTACTACTTTGTCACTTGGTTCATCTTCGCTTTGACAATCTCCAGCCTCTACCATGGCACTATGTGCATGTGTTGTCTTGTGGCAGGGGAGTTGGCCAAGTCTGTGCTGGTGCTTGTTCTCATCACTTATTATTCTCATTCTTCTCTTCATCGGTAAGTTGCAGTCTTTGTCGTAGATCAATGTGTTTCGGTCCAAGGCCATGGTGAAAGAACTCTTGAATGTTTTTTGGATCATAAGATATGTCTACGTTGGCCTGCCTTGGCTGAAAAATGAGTTCCTGTTTAAGGCCAATCGTGCGGTACAAGAACAGTTTGGGTGGCTCCTGTTTGGTTTGTCTAGCGCACGTATGCCCCTGAAACATTTCAGTGGTTGCCTTCTCTCCAAGGTGGGATCGGAAGAAACCCTTGAGCTCAGTGACAGTCATTTCATCTTTTTTAATAAGCATTTCCTGAAAAGTGAACAACACACCCCTGACCACGTCTGCCTCTGAAAAGCCCTCTTTGATCCCCTCCTCCTGACAATCAGTACATCAAGAGCAGTTTGGAGTTCAGTATCTTGCCCTTGGACACTTCGACATGCAGACCAGGGTAATCGAACCATCAACCTTACAATAACAAGACACTGGCTCTACCCCTGAGCCACAGCTGCCCATGTATGTTAACATTTCAGTTCAGCAGTGTGGCTCCCTGGTGAAGTGATATAATTCTCTTTGATCTCTCATAATGGACACCCACTAACTGGATTCTGAGCTGTAATTGCGTCTCGTTACTTTGTTCTTGTGGTCCTGGTATCTCTGCATCTGCTCCCCCAAGATCCCAGATGAGGGCCCTGGTTTGTTACAGGTCTCAACAAGGTAAGAACCTTAGCAACAGATTACATTTGATTCAGTGCCGTTCAGTTTCCTGATAAAACACAGGTGAAGGTTCAGAGGAATGAAGACACGAACTGATGCTTTTCTTGTCACAATTTTTCATTTATCACAAGATCTCAAAAACATAAAACATATTTGAAACTATCCCTTGTGAACGAGTATACTTTTTTGTGTAAATGTCCATTGTTTAATTCACTGTTCATGCCTTGTTTCAATAAAGTTTATTAGTATGGTTCATCTCATTTTGCTCATTGTCAGCTTCACCACACTCTTAAATGACCCTTTTGCCCAAGTGCCTTTCATCAGCATCAGTACTGTGTCAATGGTTACTTCCACTCCAAGCCATCCTACTGAAATCCTTCCATCCTTTATGGAGCCAAATCAAGGCTGAAAGGTTTGGTGATTTAAAACATTTTTTTTTTTTATCAAAAAAGTTACATTTTTGATATGAAAAAATTCAAAAAGATTTTAAAAATACACATAAGTGTAGGGAAAGGTTAATTTCAATTTAAAAATACTTTTATTTCAGATATTCTTTTAAATCAAATATTTATTTTTATTTTCACATATTTGAGGTCTTATTTTTTTCAGCTGCCAATTTTATGTTTTCAGATTCAGGTCTTTTTTTTTTGCATTCAAATCTTATTCTTTTGGTTTCAGATTATTATTCTTTTCACTTTCCGATCTTATTTTCATCGTATCCTATTGTATTTTTTCAGTTTCGTAGTATTGGCCCTGATCTGGCATGGTGGCGTGGCATTGGTGAAGGGTATGACTGTCAGGACAAAGTGACTTTTAACAAGGTGTTTTAGACCACACTTGGCATTAATTAGTATATAAGAGCAGTAAAATATGCCAGATTCTGCAGTTTAACCATCATGCTTTATAATTTGATGTTTTCTAAGCACAAGGTTAGCATTAACGGGCTTTATTCTGTTAGTTGCTGTTAGTGAATGTTACAGTCCTTAAAATTCAATCAATCATGCAGCAACACAGCTGGTGTGAGCACTTCGAAATATATTCACACAGAATCTCAGTACATTTAAACCAGAGCAATAATTTAAGGTCTAAAGGACTGTAAGTCATTAGACTGTGGCGTTTTATGTGGAAATGGGAAACATCATTTTTTAAAGCGTGGCTGTTCAACTTCACAATCTGACATATTTTACTGCTCTTATATATTGATAATTGCCAAAAATGGTATAAAACAGCTTGTTAAATGTCAGTTTGTCCTGAGCATCACTTAATTCACTGCTAATAGGATGAATACATTGTATAGAAAGCGTTGAGTCATATTTCTGAAAGCATCCACATTTCCTGAAGGCAGCATAGTTGGGGAAGGCCTTGAGTCTTTTTTATAATGCTGTCACTCACAGTCCCACACCCTTCTCAGTTGATGCCACGACCCCCATGCCAGATCAGTGCCAAAACCTTTCAAAAGTGAAAAGAAGATCTGAATCTGAAAAAATAAAGTGAAAATGTGAAAGTGAAAATTAAAAATAATATTTTTCCAAAAGAATATCAGAATTAAATCAAGTTTTCCTAGTTTTCCTAACCCACATTTTTCAGTTTTGAAAATGTTTCGATCTTTTTATAATTCAAGATCAAACCTTTCAGTTTCAAATGTTTTTTTTCTTCAAATTAACAAACCTTTTGGCCTTGATCTCCCCTGAGCCTTGTTAAACCAGCTCATTCCTCACCATTGATATGGTGTTGGCCGCTGTAGCGTCCTATGAGCAGTCTGATGGTGGCTGTTCTCGCCGTTGAGGAGGAAACAGCAAAATTGATGGACGAAGAAAGCATCCATTCGACGTTGGATTGTTTTTCTCTGAGGGTAGTCCTCACTTCTGCAGGGATGAGAAGCTGGATCTCCTCTGGATCTAGAATATGTTTACGCAATGCAAATGCAAAACAGTCTATGGCTCGTCCAGCGAAGTTGAAGACTGTGGCCTAGGTGAAGGTAAAATTGTTTGGGTGATAGTAACTGCTACATAGGAGAAAGTTGGTGCTTCCAGCAATGCCTTACGTGGGACTGCGTGGATTGCAGACATAATAGCAGTACTGAAACTCTCCGGATATGGCTGAATCCAGATGTCCAGGCTCTGCATTTGCAGACTGAGCCCTCTTGGGCTTCAGTCATACACACAGTGATGTGTTAATTTTCATTACATTGGACGGTAGTGCATGAGACTGAAAGGCAAACCTATGCCACTGACAGACAGACCATAAGACTACAATAATAAAATGCATTTTTTATGCCCCAGTGCTGTGGTCGTGTTTGCGTTGTGTTTTTGTGTTTCTACTCAGGTACCACCGTCGTACTCCCCCCCTCCTTGCTTGTGTGTGGAGTGCCACACCTGATCCTACTTACAACTTAGGCCCACTGATATAAAGTGCTGCTGGTGCCAGTGGGCTGGGCATCCATGATGTGCACAAGCCAGAGACTGGGCTACAGCCTGCACAGTTTTCTTTTGACAAGAGCTGTCTTTGTTGAATAGTGTTTTTCCTTGTTGTAAATAAACTAGTTTTTGATTTACTATTACCTACTGTTTCTTTTCCCTCCTTTACACCCAGTTTTATTTTTTCAATATTACTCCCTTCATCCCCTGGCCTTATGGGGACGTAACACTATACTTCTAAATATTTCTCAATTCTGATGTGGTGGATTAGCAGATGAGACCAGTTGACAGCAGCAGGGGGCAGAGCCAAAAAACTGCAGTAAAGTCGGACAGCAGCCTTTAGTCTGCAAGTCCAGAAATACTCAGATCCTGTTAGATCTGAGTCTGATTGATTTAAATGTTATCAGGCACATTTATCAGTATGTACACAGTCTTCAGTTGTTGATTATGACACCACAGCCTACTGAAACTCTACACTGGTGATCTGTGATGTCTGTTCATGGATCAACTTCCATTTTACATAAATTCTCATGTAAATCAACTTCATATTGGTTTGCTGCTGATTATAAATCATCTGAGCAGACCTTTCCCAATCAGACTAACTAATAAATGGAATACGTAGATCAATACATCAATACAAGTCTAACACAAAGGAAAGAAATACAAGACAATAGTTTTCATTATTGATCTGTCAGGCTTTGTTTGGGTTTGACATTTTAATCCTCACGTCCCACCAACCACAAGTTTTTGTGGCCAATTTAAATTTGTCAAATGCTAACAATTATTTATTGTGTGCTGTTTATTAAGTATCCACATTGGCCACACAGCATGTATTCCATTAACAGAATAGCCTAGCCTTGAAAATCAGACAAATAAGACCAAAATCTCTACAATTAGTAAAAATAAAAAGTTTTGATAAAACGTCATATAGTTGAATCAACATCTAAATCAATCAGCTGTTAGATCAGGCAACAGTCAGGTGTTTCCCATCATGCCATGGGTCTTGCAGTCGTTGGAGAGCAACTGTAACGCCTGGCTAAAATAACTGCAGCCGCCTCATTTCGTGAAATTACTGTTGCCCAAGTGTGCATGACGTCAGGATCAAGTTGAACACAAGTGAACTGGCATGCACTGCACGACGATTGCCACTGATCGATTCTGCGCAGGACTGGTTGATCTTGAACGAGCCTACTTCATCGTGAAAGTGCGCTTTCAGCTTTGACCCTCTTAGTCCTTAGTCGCATGACTGACATTTTGGAACATTTTGAACAAAGAACATAGTACTTACACTAGTACTATAGGACACATACTTTCATCAGTCATTGCAGTGTCTGTCATTCTGTCAAATGACCTATCACCTGTCAGCAAGCTGTCAAATGTTTGTGCTCTCTAGTCTTTGTTTATATTTGCACGACATATCTTCCACTGCACAGAGGATTGTATGTCAGAATAGCCAGAAAAGTATGCAGACTTGCATAATGCAAAATGGGACCTGATGTAGTAGGACATCCTGGTATATTTTTGGCATACTGCATTTTGCATACTTCATATAAAGACATAATAAATCTTTTTACGGCATACTAAATAGCATAGTAGGATGGCTATTGAAACGCGGGGTAAGACTCGTGGACTTCCGGCGAACATGCCTGCAAAGTCTGCAAGTCTTACAAGTGCATTGAAATCCTGCCATTTGGGTGCAGCCCAAGAACGTTTAATATATCGGGACACAGCCGTGGAGATGGAGCCCTGTCCATTCCTATCAAAGCTGCTCAGTGGCAAATGAAGCCGATACAAATACCCAGATCTTCTGTGTTGTGTTGCCCATAGAGCATGCACACTAGAGACTTCCGCTGACCGATGCCTTCTAATTTGAATGAGATAAAATAATTTAATCATGTGGCTCTTCTAGATTTTCTAAATTTTATTGGACCTAATGGCCCAAATTATGACAGCCAAACGAGTCATTTTGTGGCCGTTGTGACGCTCAAACATTTTGTGGAAACAAAAAACACACAGAGAGGCCACAGCTGGCCGCTCGAGTTTGAAGCCAAGAGAGGAGACGCACTGAGCCATCATGATGTCCTATGCATCAGACTGCTCCATGAGAATAAGTTCACAGGGATATTTTCAGTGTTTGTCATCATTTTAATATCAAAGGACGATATCATTTTGAGCTGAGGATTCAGGACATTCAAGAATTTTATGGAAACTGTGAAGAAATTCAATAAATAACAGAGATGAAAACAATCACAGCTGAGTTACACGGTACTGACAATAGATCAAGCCATTCCTTAAGTCATAAATAAACATTCAATATTCATACAGTTTGTTTTTTTTTATGAAGAAATCAACTATTTGTCTATTACGTAGTTTAAAACAGCATTCGGAGTAGGGCGCTAGAACATAGATTTATGTACAGTTTCTGGTAGATATTCACATTCTATCAAAATAATCCATTGAAATTAAAGCCTTCAAATGTTGGTAGTAAAAATGAGAGCAGAGCCGAAACCTGTTTGTCAGTCTGCTGTGTTGCAGTCTATTCATACACTGGGACATTTCAGTCTCTCTGGGCTCAGAGTTCTAAGTGTGTGTGTGTGTGTGTTTGTGTTTGTGCATGAGTTTGTGTGTGTCTACAGGTGTGTGCTGTAGAATGCAGGTGCAGCATAGCTCTGTGTCCCCAGCATGAAGGGGGACAGGACGTGGCTGGCGGTGAGGAAAGGCAGTTGGACCAGGCTGCCAGCAGGGGGATGATGATGGCTAGCGTAGCCGGCGTGCATGGCCAGGTGCCCGCTGATCGGAGGGGACGGACTGAGAGGGCTGAGGCTCCCCAGGCCTCCAGCTCCTCCCACACCTCCTGCTCCCCCCACTCCTGATCCTGCACCAGTCGGGGCGGAGGTGTCAGCTCCAGGATTCTGTTTCTTCCACTTGGTCCGGCGGTTCTGGAACCAGATCTTGACCTGGGTCTCAGTGAGAGAGAGCGACAGAGCCAGGTTGAGCCGCTCACACACTGACAGGTAGCGCGTTGACTTGAACTTGTTTTCCAGTGCCACCAGCTGCTCGTAGGTAAAGGCAGTCCGGGCTCTGCGGGGCTTCCCCGACTTGGAGTCCGAGCCAGAGCGCTTCCTCTTAGGTTTACCCTGTTGGCCCTGGCCCCCATTGGTCTGGCCATTGGTAATCTGGCCTGCAGGGCCTCCTACAGGGCTTGCGGTGTCTCTGCCGAGGTCGTGGCTGTGTTGACCCAGATCTGTGTCTCCATTGCTGGGCAGAGCTGAGCTGCTCTCTTCACTGCTATAGGGCCCATCTGGAGCCTCTGAGTCTGGGGTACCGGATCTGTGGTAGTCATCCTCATCTGGGCTTCTGTATACAAAGCCTTCCTCTGGAAATATACACACAACAAAGACAGTGTTAAAATAACTTACACTACATGATCAGAATGTAACTGCATGGAGCAAGCCTTGATGTAAATTCTCTGCAGTATTCACGTGTGTATGTGTTGGGCTGCAGTTCTTCTAATGACCACTATATTCTGGCCTCCAAAAAACTACTGATTAAACTACTTGAAATGAACTGTGTCGATCAAACACATTGATAAATGTATATCCTATATTAAATATTATTAAGATGTTATATTATCTGACTGTAAAGTAAGGATTCTCTTTCTGTTTTTCTGTATGTTATTTGCATATCCTGAGAACCTTTTATCCAATCGTCCTCAAACTTGGTAGGTCAGTTGCTGAGGACTCAAGGAATTGCAATTTAGAGTTTGCTTCGTGGCTCTACGGACTCATGTGACCTCATAGGGAAGCAGACATAATGAAATGGAAATTAGCGTGGTGCAACAACTTGCAGGGCCACTTTTAAAAATGTTACAGATGTTTATGCTGAAGGTAAATTACACGTTCACTGCCACTAATGTGAAGAAAGCAGAATCTGAACACACACTGCTTACCAAACTGCTGAAGTGCTGAACATATATGAATCAAGATTTTGTTATTGCATAACCTCACTATACTGTATTTGTCTCTTCAAATGTTTTTGAATCAATATTTTAGGGTTTAGCTGTAAAAAAGAGAAAAAAGCCGCTTTGGCTGCTTTTTAACTTTCTCAGGGGTGTTGTTCAGGGGCCATATTGAAATGTCTGTTCGAGGTGGAGGTTTTCAATTCTAATATAATGCTGAATAGTTTAATGAATTATAATGCATTAAATGTTATATTATTGAACATTTGAAATTATATTAAAAAGACAAATCAATTTGACTGGCAAGAGCTTTGACTCTGTTTATAAAGATATGTTTTTGAACTTTTCCAGTAAATCATACTTTATTTAATCACTACGGAGCCCTAGGGCAAAAGTTTGCCATGGGGCCCTTTTGCTGCATGTACATCTTCATGTATGCGCTATAGTGGCATTATTTGCCAAATACAATTACAATAGATGAAATTGCTGCAGTGATCCGAGGACCTTTGGCATGTTTTAGGCTCCTTAAAGTGGCAATCTCCAAGATTTCTGGAAGCCGCGATTGCAGATGTATTTTTGGATCTCACTGCTTTCCAGAGATCCAATGTCGTCTCTGTGACATAAGTCAGTTGTCATTTGGCAGCTTTGCCATGCCTCCATGACAATACCACATGAAAGCGAAAAGGGAATGATGTCTTCTGAGACAGTAAATATAACACTTACTATTTACTGAATATAAATGGTTGCTATAAAATTAATGTTATTTACATAGGGTAGGGCGATGTCCGCTGAATTGGCATATGACAATGTCTACAGTGTAACATTGTGATGGATGACGACATCGTTGTTTACGAATTGCATAACTTGCGTCACTTGTGATATTTTCTGGTAAAGTCGCCACTGACAGTGGCTCTGGCTTGACAGCAAATGCAATCGTTGGGCCTAGGCTCAATCATCATTGTGTTACCTCATTCAGTAATAGATACTTGACTGATTTAACAGATATTTATTTACATGAAAATCTTCAAGAGTATTACTTTAAGGGTGGGCTCACACTAAAGGTATTGTAAAAATCCTGAAGGACTGTGAAATTGGGTTGCATCATGCACATAAGGAAAATCTTCACAGACGTTCTCGTCTCTCCAACCTTGGAAACTTGGTGCAGTTATACACTTTGGAGGCTGAACATTTTCAGAGATGGAGACATCGCAAAACATACTGGACATGGCAGCCATTTTACTTTCCGCCATAACTGAGTTATGTGTTTTGTGTCATATCTCCTGAGCCAAACATGATAACATGTTCGATGGTCAAGGATTACAATAATACTGTATACAACATCATAAACTGTTCAGGTGAACAGTTACTGTTGAATTCATTGAAGAATCAGTATCTGAAAAGTTAGGTGAGATTTTGTTATATCATGTCAGTTGCATACATAGAATAGAATCGAATAAAATAGAATAGAATCGAATAGCATAGATGTTTATTGTCATTGTTTCAGAAACAACGAAACATTGATTGCAGCTCTCTGTTTGACACATGAATATCACATATAAACAAGTATAAAAATAGATAAAAATAGTAAGATATATACAACAACAGAAAATTTAAACTTTACAGGTGTGTAGTTGAGATCAAAATGAAGGCTGAGTTTGAAGATGGGTGTGCTACCCATGATTACTGAGAATTCATGTAATAATGTATTAGTGACAACTGTGCACTCATGGGTCAACATGTCAATGGGCATTATGGCTGGTGTGTTTCCATTACAAGATGGTCTGTAGTTTCTTTCTCACAGTGGAACATAATTCACCATTAATTGTTAAACTGAACAATTTATGATGTAGTATATTGTAAGCATCGTTGTCATTTTTAATGTCAGTGTAATTGTAAATGTCAGTGTTATCCTTGACCATCAAAACATATGGGCAGACATAACCTTTTCTGTGTTATCATGCTTGGTTATGGAGATATGATGAAAAATCCATAATTCAGTTATGACGGAAAGTAAAATGGTCGCCATGGCTGCCACAGGACATTTTTGCAGTGGCTCCATATCTGAAAATGTTCAGGGTCCCAAACTGTACAACTGTACCAAGTGTCATGATTTATGGAAAAGTGACCGATTTTTTTGCATATCATCCTTACTATTATGTGCTTGATGCAACCAGATTTCACAGTCAGTCAGGATTTTAAAAGTCCTGGAGTCTGAGCCCAGTTTAAGACTGAATCCTTCAAATTACCAGATAATCTAGGCTAACCTTCTGGACTGACCAGGCTCTCTGACCAGATTTCTCCTCCGATTATCGAGAGGGTTGAATCGCGGTTAAATCAGCCCACTTCTCTGTGGTCTGAGCCGTTTTCAAGGCTCCCAGGTGACAATGTGTTGACCACCTTTGTCCTGGTGTAATGTAGTTTACAATATATGGCAACTAACTATAAAATAACTAATAAATAAAAAAATAGGTTGACTGAGAAGTAACTTCACAAGACATCAAAATATAAAAGTAGGATTAAAATAAACTAAGAACAGAAATGAACTTGGTAGTATGGTAATGTGAACAACAATCAGCCACAATAAAAATCACTGAGGCCTTTACTGTCTTAATGTCTAATTTGATCATTTCAATGCAAATCATTAAAACTTTCAAAAGAGTTCCAGCGGAACTAATTATATAACAAGTCAAATTGCTTATTGAAAATACCATTCTCTATGAGTTATTAAGAGGCAAACACTTGGAGATCTGTCAATTGGTGGCTGAATCATGTTATTAGGAGGAGGGATCTAAAATAACAGATACTCTAATCAGCACCAGGGCTAAATGAACAGTGGGGCCTCCCTCTCGTATCCTTTTGTGCTAACCATCAGGTCAGCGGCTTGTCCTTCTGTGGTGTGTCTGTTGTTGTATTCTGATATATATTAAATCTCTCTCTCTCTCTCTCTCTCTCTCTCTCTCTCTCTCTCTCTATATATATATATATCTGTCCTCCCGTCCTTCCTATTTTTTCTCCTTCCTCTCTTCTCGTTCCTTCTCTTTGCCTCCTCGTGCAGTAGAGTGTCCAGAAGTCTCTCACTCTTAGCTCAG